>JBBPOF010000010.1:0-101626 GCA_038091315.1 Porphyrellus cyaneotinctus | reverse complement strand
TCGTCGACACCTAGACCGCCGTCCGTTGAAGTCGATGACGAAAAGAGCGCCAGCACGGTTTGCCACGCGGACGCGGCAGGGCGCGGCGCGGAAGCAGCGCTCGATGATGGACACGCGATCCAGGTATCAAGTTCGTCTTTCCATTTGCCAAGGAGGCCTTCCCAGACGATGCGCCGTATGTAGGGATCGTAGATGGTATCTCGGAGGTGTGCTTCGACGTCTGGGAGGGGCAAGGGACGGGTATAGTTTCTCGGGAGCGTGCGGATGCGTTCGGAGATGAGGAGGCTGTCCCATACAGAATGGAGGTCTGTCGTCCGCAGTCAGTCGGTCGGGAGGCCGGGAGTTGGAGAGACAAAGAGAAGACGCACTGGTGGTGCGCCCGTCAAAGGCGACCTTGTCGTTGTTGCCACCACGGTGACGCCCGGTGAGATGCAGCGGCATGTGCATGTCGCCGACAAAGTGAGTCAGGAACTTGATCGCGTCTTGGACGTAGCTCGGCGTGTCGGGATCTGTGCCCGCCCTGCGCAATCCCTCGAACTCCTGCAACACGGTAGTGGTGTTCCGGATGGCGTGCATGACGTTGATGTGTGTCCGGCCTTCCCAGCCTTGTGGCCCTGGAAAGGCGCAGGTGGTGCTCGGATAGTCGTCCACGGCGCCAATATAGTGGAGTGGGCCTGTCCATCTGTACTTGGGAACGTTGCGGACGCGGTCGGCCCATGCTGCGATAGGCGCGAGGTGGCAATCGCCGGTAAAGTGGAGGAGGTCGCAGAGTTTGGGCATCACGCTCGGGTGGAGATACATTTGCGCGATGGTCGCGACGACTTCGTGGCCTGTGGATCGTTGTCTGAACCGAGCACTGGCTTAGATACGACGATACATACCGACGGCGCCCCAGGCGTATACTTGTGGTATCAGGACGGCGGTGGCCACGAAGAGCAGGAAGGAGAGGCGCATGTTGGGTATCTGAGGTATGCTTGCAGCACCCTCGCTGTCAAGTTCTTATACAAAGAGCGCATTCCCAGACATCGCTAAATCAGTGTATCCAAGGGCACAGCTACACATTCACAATAGCAGAGTTGGACACAATAGGAAAAGGAGAAAAAAAACACCCTGCCATCCCTACACCTCGCCCAAGTTCCAAGCCATTTCGACGATGTGCATCTGTAGAGCCAACTGGTCGTAAAACATGCTATGGGGATCCATCAACCCCTTCAAAGCATCCACCACCCAGTTCCGGCCATTTCAATACCCGTTCCCTTTTCCTTGCTGGATCGGAACACGCGAGAAATAGGCATCGAGACGATCTGGCGCCACCCATCCAACGAGGTGCGCACTCTTGTCCCACTTGTTTGTCGACGAGGATGCGCCCCGTATAGGAATACCTGGTCGTTGCTTTTCCACCGACTTCGTAAAAGTTGCCCTTTCCGCCTTCCCATGTGGGGACGAAAATCGCCCAGTGGTTAGGACCGTTTTTGCGACCTAAGCCATCGTCTTGGAAGAATTGGACAACCTTTATCGGAAGATGACCTGCGGGGACCTGGGTGTACGATCTCATATGCAGGCTGCGGTGTCGGCGCGAGAAACGCAGGTAGGTTATGGACAGAGAAAGGTCAGCAAGATGCGATGATGAGAAGGACGAGAACAGCGGGGAACTCACTCTTGATAATTTCCATCAGGTTGTAAGAGTAGTGGCTAAGAGACATGGTTGATATTCGAACCTGGAGATTAGTACGATTCTGGCTGATGGTTTCTTGGCAGGGCAGGGCGACTTTGATATCAAAGGACTGTCTGTGTTTGGAGTGTTATCTTGCAATAAATTCCGATCGGGCCTTAGTTTCACTACTGGCACGTCCAGAGCTAACATTCCCAGTCTGACGCCGTGAGTCAAATTGGACCCCAAGTAACGGAACTTCCGAAATAACTTTGCGATGATCATTCAACGCTATGATCGTTGCGTCTGTCTTCCCTGCTATATGCTAGTAGCCAGTCTACAAGTAACCAAATACCTCGATCGATTCATCTTGTCACGCGTCACAGGTGTGCTCTCCATTCCAAGCATTTTGTAAGTACTACAGTGGACTTTCTCATAACGTATAAAAAATCTCATAACGTATTGAGTAAATTTCCTACACTTTCGTCGCGAACCCTAATGTTTTGGTAGTAATCTCATAACGTGTAGTAGTATACGTTATGAGAAAGTTTAGTACTGTAGTGCGTCTGACAGAATATTCGTTCGCAAGGCTGACGACGGACGAAAGTTTTGTTGGACCATGTCACGCGTCATACGGCCTGAGGAATCGATCATGTAAGTACAGTAATCTGACTGAGTTTCCATCTGTTGCCTCTGACAGACTAAGGCATTAGAGGCAACGAGGAAATTTCTGCACACGGAGTCGCTTCTGTAAATCACATGTCGAATGACAAGGAAGAGGAAATAGTCATCTCGAGTGCTGCTCGATTTCTCTTCGCGGTGCGACAAAATTGCTAACGCCAAGTAGATATCCGAGCAACAGACGTCGCTGCTGGTCTGAGACGGCTCCCTGCCGGCTTTTACGTTGCCATACAACATGGTGACCGCGCGTGGAGAACCGAAAACAAACCTGTCTCTGTAGTCACTGATGTCGTGGAGTGGGATGACTTGATCCCGCTGTAAGCCTTTCAATGTTCCCCCTGCGTTTGTACTAACAGGGATTGCAGTCCATCTGATCTGTCTGGTACCATTTGTCTCCAGGTTTATGCATCGTTTGAGTTTCAGCCCATGCTGGGTAGTGGGGAGCAACTGCGAACATTGTCGATTCATGTGCAACAACTACTGGACCACAGTGCGAAAGACGTCCGTGAGTATGGGCAGTAATGTGACATAGCTTGTTCGCTCACGCCATTACAGCATTTACGTTCTCCTCTGACGAAGACGATGTTGTGTCCCCGTGTTCTTCCCTCTCGATCACCGTCAGACAGCGGAAGCGTGAGAGCGGTGATACATCAGCGCCTCGGACCTTGTTGTGTAAGTAGGTGATCTATGTCAACACTCGTCATTAATCAGCATATTTATATTTCAACAGTTCATGAATCACTTGGCGAGCTAGAAGAGGCGACGAACCAAGGCCATAGTGCTCTCTCACGTTACCGAAAGCACGGTGAAAAACAGGATCTCGAGCGTTCTATCGAAAAGTTTGAGCGTGCGCTCGATATCTGCCCGTTGGATCATCCTTGTCATGCGACCGCCCTGTCAAACATGGCGACGGCAAAATACATTTATTGTTGGGTCGATGATGCTGATCCCTACTTCAACCTTCCACTTATTTTGTATCGCACTGCACTCGCTGCCCGGCCGGGTGGTCACCACGACAGACCTTCCACGTTGATCCAGCTGGCTATCGTATACCTGGGACGATTCGAGGAGTGGCATGATACAGCTGATGCAGCACGGGCCGAGGAATTGCTGCATGAGGCAGTGGACTTTAGTTCTGTAAACAGTTATGAGAAGCGGGCTGCAGTTGTCTTGCTCCGACTCCACGCAGAATTGGAAGTTGGCCCTGATAACGCAGGTAACCAATCCTCTACGGAACAGGATTCCGCTTCGTGCGTAACAGACGAACCCGAAGACCTTCGGTGCCTTTGTCTCGAATGGCTCCTTCGATTCAAGCAAACCCATAATTTAGAAGACCTTCAACGAGGAATCTCACTTCTGCAGGCATCCACCTGGTCTTATCCAACATTAGATCGTGCATATGTTGATAGCCTGGCCAATCTAGGCATGCTGTTCTCGCATCGATTTCGTCTCGTTGGCAACCCGAGGGATGTTGACAAGGCAATTTCGAGGTTCCGGAGTGCTGTTGACCTCACCCCTGATGGTGACCCTGCCAAACCAGACCGTTTAGACAACCTTGGAAATGCATTCAAAGATCGCTTTGAGCACCTTGGGAAACTCGATGATCTTGAGCAAGCGATTTCGGGTCACAGAGCTGCTGTTAACCTTACCCCTGATGGTCATCCTGACCAAACTTGCCGTTTGGGCAACCTTGCCAATACCCATTTGGCTCGTTTCTTGCGCCTCGGGAATCTGAAAGACCTTGAGGAATCAATTTTGAGGCATAGGACTGCTGTTGACCTCACCCCTGATCACCACCCCAACAAGCCTCGTCGTCTCCACAACCTTGCCCTCTCCTTGATTACTCGTTTCAAGCGTCTCGGGGATCTTGGAGACCTCGAGCAAGCGATTTCGACACATACAGGCGCAGTCGAACTCATTCCTGATGGTCACCCTGACAAACCTATGCATATGAACACCCTTGCCTCTTCCTTCAAAGCTCGTTTTGACCGCCTCGGGAGGTTGGATGACCTCGAGCAAGCACTTCTGAGGTATAGGGCCGCCCTAGACCTCATCCCTGATGAACACCCTGGCAAACCAGCTTTTCTGAATAACCTCGCCAATGCTTTTGGGGCTCGTTTCGAGCACCTCGGAGAGCTCAGCGACCTCGAGCAAGCGGTTTCATGGCAAAGGACCGCTCTTGATCTCGTCCCTAGTGGTCACCCCATGAAAACAACATGTCTGATGAACCTCGGAATCTCGTTTGGTGTTCGCTTCAAGCGCCTGGGCGAGCTACATGACCTCGATCAAATGCTGTCAATGCATAAGGAGGCTGTTGACCTCACCACTGATGACCATCCCGCCAAACCTTCTCGTCTGAACAATCTCGGCATTGCATTGTTCATTCGTTTCGAAACATTCAACGAGCTGGACGACCTTGAGCAAGCAATTTCAAGGCACAGGGATTCTATTGTTCTTACCCTCGATAGTCACCCCGAGAAACCAAAATATCTGGACAACCTTGCCATGTCCATTCTTGCTCGCTTCGAACGCCTTGGTGACCTAGGTGATATTGAGCAAGCAATCGCGGGGAACGAAGAATGTGTCAAGCTCACCCCTAATGGGCATCCCCACAAAGCACGCCGTCTCAGCAATCTTGGCAACTCTTATTTCGCTCGTTACAACCGCTTCAGAGATCAGCAAGACCTCGAGAAAGCAATGTTAAGGTTTGAGGATGCTATTAATCTCACACCTGATGGCCACCCCGATAAACCAAGCCTTCTGCAACACCTCAGTGGCGCCCTTGGTGTTCGTTTCGCGCACGGGCGGGGGGGACTGTCTGATCTGGAGCAAGGAATTTCATTGAACTCACTTGCTGCTTCGGCCTCTACGGGCCGTTCTACCGTTAGATTTCATGCATCACAGCAATGGATTCTAAACGCTTCCACTCTCGGGCATCGCTCTCTCCTTGATGCATATTCAACATCCATTGATATCCTCCCACTGCTCGCTTGGATAGGTCTCCCCCTTGAACGTCGTTACCGTGAGCTTCTACAGGCTGCTGACGTAGTGCGGGAGGCGGCAGCAGCGGCTCTGGATGCAGGGCTTCCAGAAACCGCGGTGGAGTGGCTCGAACAAGGGCGGTCGATCGTTTGGGGAGAATTGTTTCAGCTTCGCAGTCCATATGAAGAACTGTCGTCTACTCATCCAGACCTCGCCAACAAACTCCAAAAGCTGTCTGCCGCACTAGAACATGCAAGTTCTGCTCACGAAAGATCCTTGTCCTCGCTCTCGCAGCAATCCCGAAGTGTAGAGAACTGCGCGACGGAGTCTTTGGAACAAACAGCCGACAGACACCGTATGCTCGCGATCGAGCGAGATAAACTGCTACAGGAGATACGACAGTTACCTGGTTTCGAGCGATTTCTCCTCCACAAAAAGTTCTCTCAGCTCCGTGCTTCAGCACATTCCGGACCGGTGGTCATACTCAATGCTGCAAAGGAGCGCTGTGACGCGTTGATTGTTCTTGCGGAAGTGGACCATGCAATTCACGTTCCGCTTCCTAACTTCACTCTCAATCGAGCTGCGGGTCTTCAGAACATGGTAAAGTCCTTGATTGGTCCAGGTCGTGCCACCAGAGTCATACCCGATGATGAGAGGGATGGGAAACGTACGACACGGTGGGCCATCAGCTGGGAGTCTCTCTTATCGACCTTGTGGAATGGTGTTGTCAAACCAATCTTGGATGCTCTGGACTTCGTACGTGACACTGGTTACTTGCGTAATGCATAGCTGAGTCTTCATTACGTTTCCAAACAGACACCAGGGCAGCTACGACGCATTTTTTGGTGTCCTACTGGTCCTTTCGCGTTCCTTC
This sequence comes from Porphyrellus cyaneotinctus, assembly GCA_038091315.1. Classification (NCBI taxonomy): domain Eukaryota; kingdom Fungi; phylum Basidiomycota; class Agaricomycetes; order Boletales; family Boletaceae; genus Porphyrellus; species Porphyrellus cyaneotinctus. The sequence continues at coordinate 95,438 of JBBPOF010000010.1, read as the reverse complement.
CTATTCATGCGGCAGGTCTTTATGGAACCGAATTTTCCGAACCCGGGCACAAAGCATCTGATTTCGTCGTATCATCTTATGTTCCTACCCTCAGCATCATCCTGTCCGTTCCCAAACCCGATATCACATCTGAGCCTCATGACCATCTTCGCCTGCTTACCGTCCGCCAACCACCCTCAGATGGCCAACCCCACCTTCCTGGCGTTGAAACCGAGTTGGAACACATCAAGACGGTAATCAAGGATTCTTCATCTCAAGCCACCCTCATGGAGTCTTCTGTTGGAACAGTCGAGGAAGTACTTGCCCTGATGAAGGAGGCGGACTGGGTCCATTTCGCGTGCCACGGAATTCAAGATGCCGCAAGTGCTACTGAGAGTGGACTCTGTCTCGCCGATCGACGCCGATTGAAATTAACTGATATTATTGCATTGTCACGTCCCCGTGGTGGCCTCGCCTTTCTCTCGGCGTGTCAAACAGCGACGGGCGACAAAAATCTCTCTGATGAGGCCATCCATATCGCTGCAGGAATGCTGTTTGCAGGTTACGGTGGCGCCGTTGGTACGATGTGGTCGATCAGCGATAGGCTAGCTCCCCGAGTGGCGAGAGACGTGTATGAACGACTCTTTCAGAATGGCGCAATGCCCAACTACCAGGATGCTGCACGCGCGCTGCACGATGCTGTTGGCTGTCTTCGGGAACACAATGCGTCGTTCGTAGAGTGGCTTCCATTCATCCATGTGGGGCTTTGAAAGTTCCCTTGTGTTGTATGAACTTTATGTCTTCTACTACTTGGTCGATGGCCTCTAGAATGTAGGGAAATGGTCGAATAACAATGCAGGGACGCCCAGTTCCCTACACCGCTCTGCGCATTGGCTCCCTGCCTTGGATGCGAGCCAGGCTCCAGCGCTGCAATGATCAGTGCTTTTGCCTCCCTCCACAGCCGGACTTCCATAATTATTACTCACCTGGTGGGTCACGCTCGCATTGAGCTATCACAGCCACCGAGTAACTGGTCCAAGCGCTTCCGGTCATCGCACCAGGTGACCAAGCGTTGTGGCGAAGTGCTCCAGCCCTCCCCCTCACGGGCGCGGGGTGAGTGGTGATACCAAGACTATGGCCTACAATGTCAGTGGTAATTTTCACTATTCTAACATTTCTTGACAGTAAGCGTCGGCGACATCCAACTCACCGACGACTTTGGGTTCTTTGATATATCGCGGTTAAATGACACAGAGCAAGTTGTTGAATGTAACACATCTGCACGAACAAAGGTGGATGGACCACAACGTTGTGCAATGGTCCACTCATTCCAGTTTCTGGCACGTAAGGGCATCAAAGCGCATGTTACTGGTCCACCCGACCAGACCACAAGGTGGACAGCGCCGCGATATAAAATACATGCTTCTCTAAGGTCAACGAGAAAAAAAACATCAACACTGCTATGTCATCGAATCCATTCATGTTGCGGACTACGTTGACAGATCAAGATGTCAAGAGGCTCTGCCGTAAGTCTCCCTCTTCCGCCCTAATGCTCGCTGCCGACTTTCTTTACAGAGTGCGCCCAGCGCATTCCCCCCTCTCCCCGGGTCAGTTACGCCCTAGTACACCCGGAAGTGCAGGTTCCAGAGAACTTCCTTGCCGTCAAAATCGCCCAGTATTATCAATATAACCCCGTCACCGGCGCCAGGTTTCCCAACTTCTGGTCCATCTTCATACCTACATCGGAAGTCCCGGGTGTAGGTATGCACTACAACTTCGGAAAAAGGATCCGATTTGGCTTTCACGAGCGGCACCGATATCACCGAGGGAGTCATACCGTTGGATACGTGTTCCCGACCCTGGTGCCGACTCTGGAGTCTCATTTCGCGCACGTGTCGGTGTACGAGCCAGAGGGAGGTTGGGAGAGCCAGATTTGGGTGTGCCTCGCGTTGCAGGGGTGGGGCAATATGATCAATTTGGAGTGGTTGAATCCTGCCATGTTCGTGTTTGTTGAGGACATGACCTATCAGGTTATGGCTGAGCAGATGCGGATCTTGGAGGCGGCATGGGAAGACGGGAACGCTCAAGTTTTCTGAAATGAAAGTCAGTGTGGACCAGGACGTTGAAGGAGGAACAAAAATGGTCATGTCTCTTCTTGTAACCTTTCGTCGCTCATTTGCACATAGTATTTAAGAACATATTCCCCGTCTCCAGAGAATACTAGTAGTAGTACCCTCTGCCAACAGAATGTAAACATCGTTCCCATACCTTCAGTTCGGAGTTGAGGAGTACCCGAGTCAAACTGGGCGAGAATTTCAAGGGAATAACAGTCATGGAACAACCCACCGCAAACACGCTGAACTCCTGTCTTGCGATCGAACCCGCCTACTGGCAGCTTCAAGCAGTAGTCACTAATGTTTATTCCAGCCGCACACTCGGAGTTTCAGGATAGATTGGTTCTACCGTACTGCGCAACAGAGTCCTCAGAAGTTCCCCTATGCTAGACATCAGCCTAACCAATATCTTTGATATCTAAGGATTCACCTTTTGATCTTTTGATGTAAAAGAGCGACGGCTTGTGAACGTTTTCTTTTGTTTCCAGCCCGGGCAGGTTTCGTGATTTCGTCTGCTCTAATGAGAACGGTGGACAAGCAACTTTTTTCTGATATGAAAGACGTACTCGGCGTACTATGGACGCTTTGACACCCCTCACATGTGACGAGTGTCTGCTACAAGCGCTTGCTTTGTGACGCATGTGATATCCATCGAGGTGTGGACATTGTCTGTCCACATTTCACCGCCATTGTTCGGGGGAATATATTATACTGTATGTGCGTTAGGTTCGCACCCCTAGCACGCAAAACATACCCACAAACCTGAGGCGACAGGTGTGACTGAAGCCTGTCTTACTCTGTGGACGAAGCTCACGTCGGCGTCGTCGAGCACGGTTATCGTGCATAGTCAGAACGTCACTCTGCAAACGTACCACACAACCACAGGTAACACTGCCGTATAATATTAGTAGTCTGCGAGCTCACCGTGACATGCCACCGTGCGGTATAGTATATTCAAGTTGGGTGACTGAACTTCAAGCCTCCTCGAATGACTTTGGAAGATGCGGGAGCGCGCGTTCTAATAATTCTCTCCATGGGAAGTATAATTCAATAGTCGGCCAGAAATTCAGAGCTTCAGTGCGTCTGAGTTCTGGAAGAAGTTCAGCCTCAGTCAGGTATCAATGCCATCGGTGAGGATCACTCTTATACCACAGATGCCTCGGATACTGACTCAACAACGATGATCCATAGGATTCCCCGGGCTTGTAATACAGCAAAGAGGACACGAATGCCCTCCCACGGCTGGTCACCACTGGCTCTCGGAGAAGAACTTCAAGTTTCTAGCGCCTTCACACCGCCACAGCCTGAGATCGACCACACGTGGCCAGTGAGTGTGATGGGTTACCATCATCATTCGTCGTGTTGTACCAGCGACCACAGGAATAAAAGAACATACTTGCCACTCTAAGGGTACGACGCGTCTTTAACCGAGGTGGCCTTCTTCCAGGACCACCCTCGTCGCTTGATCTCGGAACCGATGTCACTCCCATCATGCCAGTGCCATTTAACCTGCGCCATTTACTCACAAGGAAGGCGAATGTATCTTGCCCAAGCATGCATTCGGACACTGCTCGGCACCAACCTTCGACGCATCTACTGTCTACGAACGGCTACAAGTTCGTGTGACCTGTTATCCAGTCGTCTTGGGACAGCGGACTCGGTTGGTGTCGCGACTATTTACGTTTCGAGCGCCGTGACCTAACATCCCACTAACCCTCTGTATTGCTCAAGGAACACGAACGCAAAACACAACGACAACGACAGAAAGTGAAGTGGTGCACGATACAATCAATCAATACATCGCCAATGCTGCAAATCATGTCAATGCTACACATCCAACGCCTCACTCTTCAACACCCCCCGCCAGTCAGGATACACCCATCTTGGCACCCTCCGCTATTCTTACAACACCTACGAGACAAGACCCAATGGTTGCATTACCATGCAAACGTCCCAGCACGGCCGGAATGTTGCACAGCCGGTTGCGAGGGAATCGTCGCTGGGACGCGTCGTCGCGAACCCAAGGATGAGTATCGTGACTTGATTGAGACCAACATCAACCCACGCGGGATTGTCTTGTGAGCGGTTGCCAGAGTAGTCGATGATCGCACTCCGTTTCCAGATTATGCGGGAGCGGAGCAGAGGTGTACTGCTTGTGTGTGTTGGTGGTCATATTTCCGTGGTCTGTGGGTTGGTTTAAGCTCGGTACGTGGTTTAAGTAGTTGGAGAACGCTCACCAACGACATATAGGGACATATATGTCTACTATAATACAGCGGCATCCACCGCGGAAACCCTCGGAGGCCTCCTTGGTACAGCCAGTCACAGGGATGACTCTCTTTGGGCCAAGTCTCGCGCATCTAGGAAATAAAGATTAAATAAATAAGGTGGACGACTCTCAAAGCCGTCGAACACACTGTCAGCAAGCCAAGAAGTTAGCTCCTCCCGTGCTTGGATGAAACAGCTCAATTGACTTGCCGTGCTATGACACGATGTGTGGGGTTGACGAAGCGGTTATCACTTCACGAAATTATACACCAGCCTTGACATGATGTGCGGACGTACTCGTAGTCGACCAGAGTGTCAGAGCCAAGATCGTCTGGCGTTGAGGGACGTGATGTGAAGAGGTCGTCCAGAAGGCTCAGGTCGTCCATGGTTGTGCAGTGTATTGTGAGTTTGTGGTATGGAAAGAGGACTGGTAACTTGTTCCCTCCATATATAATGCATTTCCAGAAAATTTTAATCACATTGTTGTAACGTGACAGTGGTGGAGGTCCACCATTTCTTGGACGAGCAGGACAAGCTGAAAATATACCCATTTATGGTATGTTATGACCTCTTTGGCGATCACGTGATCGGTAGCAAAGCAAGGTAAACAACTTACATAACCCACGTATGGTCACGTTCTCTTTGGCCGTCTGTAGATCCTTCCAGTCCCTCTTCGGATATGTTCCACTTCCGTTTCGACTTGGAAGATGGCGTGGACGACACCACATTTGCACAAGACGTGCGCAAACCCCACGATAACACTGCTTCAACCCTACAACAAACTGGGGAGCCTTTCTCAGAAATTGATCTCGATTCGATGGTTAGCATAGCGTATCCCCATCACCCTCACATGCATCCTTACTTTCATGAATCAAGTCTAGCTAGAAGCGTTACCGACTAAATTATCCTACTCCTTCACCTCTGTTCCGTCATCCGACGGACACCAGCTAAAGCTCGCACGCCGAGACTTGTTCGATGCGCGGTTTCAGCTCATCTCCGAAGGGATAATCGATGATCCGGATTCCGTGGGTCAAGCAACCGGGTACAACTCCAGTTTTGCATCTGCCCTGGAATTCATCGATAATCCTTCTGACCTCGTTCCTCTTGTTTACGAGGGTGGCTTGAAAACTTGGGAATGTAGCGTCGACCTGGCGAGCTGTCTCAAACGCGACGGTCATGCTGCGAATGCCAAGGGTCAACGCGTGTTGGAGGTACATAGTCCCGTTGTACTTGTTACCTGTTCGTTGACCTGGGTGATTCATGTAGCTAGGATGTGGCACGGCGATCCCAACGCTCTGTGTTCTCAAGGAGATATTTTCATCGCTACCCACCGGTGACACCGGGACACACATCCACCTTCAGGACTACAATACCTCTGTCTTGCATCTTGTAACTGCCCCAAACGTCCTGCTCGCTTGGTGTACGTGGCCTCTTTGCGTGAGCGTCTCATTACCGATCACGCCTCTTCAGATACATCGTCTGCCTCAAGTGCTTACCGTAGTTCAGTGGCCGACGCGCCTGAAGCTGAAAATGCGGACTCGGAACTGCACATTACCCCCGAGCTGCTCCAAGCATTCAAAACGTCTCTGCGCGATCACCGAGTTCGCCTTCGCTTTTTTTCCGGTGCATGGGACGCATTTGATCTGCAGCGCACGGGAGGACCTTACCATCTCGTCCTCACGTCCGAAACGATGTATCACCCAAGCAGTCTCCCGAGTCTGGTTCGCGTCATGCGCGACGCATCCTCCGGGGGACATGCGTGTCTTTGTCTCGTTGCCGGAAAGACGGTTTACTTCGGTGTTGGTGGTGGTATGGCAGAGTTCGTTCGGTGCGTAGAGTCGATCACGGACGAACAAGGGAATGATGGCCAAGTAGAGGTGATCTGGGAAAAGCCGACGGGTGTTAGTAGGAAAGTGATGCGTGTACAGTGGTCGTGAGGCTAGTACATATTAATTAGGAAGAAGAATGGATGAATGCCCAAAGTCGAGCGTTTTTTTTAAACCAGCGATAATGCAGGCACTTGAGTGGCTTGGAGGTGCAAAAAGTGTGGACAAATCCGGACTCGAACCGGAGACCCCCCGCATGCAGCACCATGCTAAGCGGATGTGATAACCAGCTACACCATATGCCCGACGACTAAGTTTTCTCTCCTTTCTCTATAGGTTTATGTTCAATTCGGACAATATGAAGTCCATGAGTGACTGACATGCTAAGAAGGCTAATCTCTTTCGCTTTGCGAAGTCTGGGGGTGACTGGTCCAGGGAGCAAAATGACCTTCAACGACTCTACAATTTCAGAGTCGAGTTCGAACCAAGATGCCACTACATGTACCTTCTTCAGTGAGCCACATCCGCAGCTCACATCCCGAGATTCTCACAACAGAAAATTCAAGCAATGCCCTATTCTCTCCACGTTGGAGCTTGCCATGCTTGCAGCACCTTACCACGAATCAGCGGTCGACCATTTCGCCCTGAATGCAACGAGACAAGTACTATCCTAAGGAATTGGATCCCGAGCCTTCGGTTTATTGCGAACTTGGCAACCGCTGCCTTCACCAATAATTTCACCGACACCCGAGGTCTTGGGTTACCCGCGCTGGAACAAAGATGATACAATGACAGACACCTCACCAATGTTTTACGAGATCCCGGTTACTACCGCGCTTGCTTATGCTGTGGAGGGGGACAGTTTGATTTGAAGGACTGCGAAAGAGGTAGGAACATGACTAGGTAACGTAGACTTCCGTTCGCGTTCAAATACAAACAAAGTGTACAGGCATTCGTCAAGTACTCAGAACCGAAGATAATGCAAATGTCTGAGGCCCGTCGACGTGGTGCGATTTCGTGGCACTGTGAAGATAGTTTAACCACCAGTGAGCACCAGTACACAAGACGAAACGTAACTACGACAACGCCATCATCACCAAGGTACAGCGAGACCATTCCAATCCCTTAACATTGCCATCCTCTCCGTCCCAATCTGCCGCGTCATATCCTGCTGTCCCTGTATGCCCGACTCCTCAAACATCTCAATTAGCTGGCCGTCCAAAATGCCCCTGGACAAGGGCTTCGAGACCGTGTCGTTGCGGACGATCCTGACGGCCAGGTGAGGTCGCGCATGAGGGGCGAGAACACGATGGACGGGGCTTACCGGTATGCTCTGGGGTTGAGACCCGCGACGTGCTGCACGTTGCGCAGTAGTTGACCTTGAAGGAGATGTAGCCGTTTGAAAGCGCCTTCGTCGACAGGCGTTAATGCAGACAATGAACCATCCATGAAGCCTGGAGAGAGAGAGCAGGTCGTGAGTGGTTTGTCAATGAGGTCTAGCAAAAGGGACAGCCCACCCGTGATGAGCTTGGCCTGTGGAATCTCATTGTCCTCTTTCGTTCGTCGCGCGATCATACGAGACGCCTGGCACTCTTTGTGGCAGTGGAACTCGGTACGGCACATGAGATGTTGCCCCCCTCTCGATTCGGGATCTAAATCGAAGATCCAACGTGACAGATGACATCAACCCTGAACGACAACGTACCGCTCGGATCATAACTGAGCAGACGCAACACACCCTCTTCGTCGTTGAGAACGATCGATAGTTCTCCGTTGGTAAAGAAAAAGTCGACATTTGTTGCGTAAGTCCGCCGAATGTCCTTGGCCAGGGTCACCAGTTTGTAGGGGTCCTCCTAAAGTCAAAGTTCAACCATTGTGCCACCTGGAATGAGAGTGTACTTGCTTGGAAAGCAATGAGCCAGACACTTTTCACCGCATCTCCAACCAACAATAGATTCTTAAGTACTCGGAGGCTGGTGACATAGACGCCAACGTCCAAGAACGCGACACCCACGAGGCGTTCGTCAAGGTCAAAGGCCCTGACAAATATCTAGAGTATTCATATCAACCCAAGTCACGTGGCATTCATGACGACTACTCCACCTTCTGACCCATGGATGACACCAGGTAACCGTTGATTCCGCAGAGCGCAGTTACAGGCCCCTTGGCGTCGTCACGAACGCGTAGTTTCAGTTTATACCATCGTTGAGCGCTGGACGATGGGTCAGGTACCACTTCGACAACCTCAAAGATGTAGGTCTTGAAAGAGCATGCAGCGTTAAGCGAAAAGAATTGTCACAGGAATCACATTACTTACTGCGCCTTTAATAGCCAGATCCTCGCCACGGTCGATGGTCGTTCCAACTGCAATGAAATCCCTACTCCCGGATTCCGTACTCAGCGTCTCCAACGTCACACACTCGAGAGCATTAACGTATTCATTCGGGGCGAATTCATACCTATAAATAGGTCAGAAGATCCTTTTCTTCATAAACATAAGTGGTCCCCCACCCATCCATGGTGACCCAACTGTCAGGGGAAATAAGCTCCAATGTCGAACAGTCACACTGCGGGAATGAAACGCCTGCGCCTACGGACCGTTAGCTCCCAACCTCACGGATCTCGAAAACGATACACTCGCCGTCTGGTTCCCAAATGATGTTGTTATCCTCGTCGTATGACGCAAACCGTGCTTCCAACGTAGACGCGGCAACGAGTAATGACGCCGACGGCTCGAATACGACGTTGGAATACGCTCGAGTTCGCGGGAGGGAACGTTTCGGCAGCGAGGTGTCCAACTCGACATCAGGAATCCATTCAAGAAGACTAGGACCCTAGAAACGAAACCAATTAACTTAACGCCTCGGCGAAGAGCAATCCGAGTTCCATTTACTTCGTCAGAGTACACCAGGAACTCCGTTTTCGAATCCCATAACGAGCACGCTGTAAAGGCATGGACGACCGCATGTCCGCTCGGGAACAACTTGACGCCACCTTTGTCCGTGCGTATGATCCAGCTTGGTCGATCACCCGTAAAGAAAACGCCGGTGAGCGCATAACCCCCGCTGACGTTCGAGGACGATGGTGGGCAAGTGACGAATGGGACAAACGTGCGGGATATCCGCTTTTGCTCTGCGAGAACCGTTTTTTCCGCCTCGTCCTGTTTGGACACCTCGAACGTCCGACTCAAGACTTTGGTGAAAATAATTTTCAGGGCGGACCGACCACCGGACGGTGGCGTAGATGAGGAAACGGAACGAACTTCATATATCGTCAAGTGTCCACAACGCATGAATACCTGAAGGGTTTCATTAAACAAATGATCCACGAGCAAAGGAAAATGGACGTACAAAGAGGTGTGGAGTTGGAGATGACTCTCCCAGGGGTGCAATGAGGATCTGTTCGACGTCGAGCTCCAGCGACCTCCGCGGAGGGTCTTGAGGAAGAGAAAGCGCAGGTGGGTCAAATGAGTCGTTCAACACTGGCTCGAGTGTGCTGATCGCTGTACTCGAAAACACCAGCATGAGCTTCGGGAGGGACCATATCTGTTCAAGAATGATCACAAGTCGTTTCCCGAGTAGACGAGTAAACGCACCTCCATAATCCCCTGGGGTCGGATAAGCACCAGCCATTGGCTATTATGGCCTGCAGTAACCGCGGCCTGAAGCGTTGAGGTGATGTTTTTATCATTACCAGTAGAAGCGGGGATAGTGCCATCGGTTGTCATTTCGAAGATGCCTGACGTATCTATGTAGAAACATCCCGCGAGGTACCGGGATGACTTGTTGGAATACCGTGAATACCCCGTCTGTGACACGAGGCAACGTTGAATATTACCTTTTCGCCCATCGGCGACATATCTTTTCTTCTTATCTTGCCTCGCTCTGTCTCGCCGATGAACAAGCCGATGGTTTCGTCTTCCCGGAGAATCAACACGAAGGGATCACATATGCTACACGCCTTGATTCTTGCACGAGGCATGTTCCCGTCCATGTCTTTGATAATCTGTCTCTCGGCGCCGTCTACCCATCATTCATCAAGCCCATGATGCTTTCAGACAACTAGAATAACTCACCCGGTTCGAGGACGCGTATAGCATTTGTCATCACATGCAAAATAGCGGTACGTTGGAAGAATGGACCGGCACCGACGGTAGTCCCCGGTATGCGCGTTGGAATAGCCAAATCCGTCTTGGCTGCTCTGGTCGCAATCTAAGCCGTTCCCACTCCTGGATCAGCTCGCCACATCAAGAAGCAAGGCGGTGAAACGTACGCGGGATACTCCGGGAGATGGATTGGCGTCCGTACTGATAACGATCGTATCGCACTCCGCAGCGAACAACCCGCCACCAGTTTTTTCGTATGACGTACCATTTACTCTGTGAGACTGCCGAACGGGGATAGACCAGATTCCACGTGCGCCACCTAAAACGTGAAGCTTGCGCTTGGTACGCACGGGCAGGTCACGCTAGACGCCGAAAATGGTTAGTAAGGAAGCAAACGAAGGGCACAGGTATCAAGGGATTGGCGTACTTGGAAAAGCGTAAACCCCCCAAGGTGGCCGCTCCCTGTGGCGACTACCAGTTCAGGAACGTATCTCTCCTATCAACAGGGGGAGCCGGCCGACCATCAGACAAATAGCGATAACCCGAGTGATACGAACATCCGAATCGAAGGCGTGAGTATATGTGGCCATCAGAGACTGAATCAAGTTAGAACGCGTACCCCCAGTTTTGCAAGCGAGAACGTCATATCCGCGATTGGCCCGTACGCGGGTAGCGAGTCGCACAGCGAAAGATGGATAACAGAGCGTGTCCGCACGGGGTGCATCCCAGGAGCTGTACCATTCGCAGCCGTCTGAATCACAGGCTTCGACTCTCCATATAAATCTTTGAGATGATCTCAGCATCAGTGTTCCATTTTCCAGACGCGTTCTCATGTTCGCTCACCATCGTCGTCAAAATCATCGATATCCATCGCGTTTTTGGTATCCACTACAGTGGCCAGTGCTGCACTTGTATCCTCTGCCTCACCCTCCTCCATCTCTTCCTCGACTCTCACTGCTCTTAATAACACTGACGGTCCAACAGTGCTCCCCACAAATAACATCCCCCCGTCTAGTTGTCTCGTAACCGTAGGGATTGTCGTTTGCGCGAGTGCTGGGGAGAGAACGAGTTTCGATACCGTCCGTCCGTCAGAAATGATCTCGACAGGGTGGACCATCCCATCCTTCCTGATCACGAAAAATGTTTTCTCGTCTGCGAACACTAGGCTACTTCCTTCTAGCATGAGATCTAGATCTTTGTCCAGTGGAAGGGAAGGAATGTCGCTGACGCGCGACGACCACCCGTTGACGGGGAGCGAGACGCGTCGAGCAGCTTGGTCAACATAGATGAGTGAATTGGGTGTAAGTATGACCACACCCCCAATCGACTGTGCGCACGGAAGGAGAGACAGACAATCGTATGGGAGGTTGTCCACGGTTGTAATAATGGGATATATGTGGTTAAGGAGATCGAGAGTGAAGAAGTATAAACGCGCTGTGTCTCGGTATTCCTTGAGGCGACTAGAATCCCGGGGTCAGAGTGATTACGAATGGCTACGAAGGCTGCAGTGCCTACCCAACCCAGGTCTTTTCGGACTGGCAGAGAATTGCAATGGTGGGATTATTATACCCTGGCAAAAAGATAAAATCGATGACATTGCGCAGATTCGGGTCGACGTCCGCCACTAGATCGAGAACGAAGGACGGAGAATAGGGCACTTCTCTGAGAAATTGTGAGCTTCAGCTTAATTGGAGAAATTTATGAGAAAATACCTTGCGAGGCTTTGGTCATGTTCCACGACATCCAGTTCGGCTTGCGTTTGGTAAAAAGGAAGGATCGCAAGAGAGTCTTTTGGGAGGGTGAGAGCGGCACAGCGAGATAAAGGGTCCGCGCGGAGTTCGGCACGGAAGAGATGACTATCGAGAACCGCCTGTTGAAAGAAGTTCGAATAGTGTGTGTGGACCAGATGTAATGCATACCATCTGCGGGGAACGCTCGTAGGTGTGGATAGAGACCGTGACAAGGTCATGAATGGCGTCGGACCACTCCAGCAGCGCAATCTTTAACCGCAGTCAGAGCGACTCATAAGGAGTGAGAAAGAACTTACTTTTGCGTCTTTGAAGGAGACGAGCAGACGGTCTAGCTTGTCGTCATTGGACGACATCGTACGCACTTTGTCCATTCCGGTGACAATTCCATGTAGTGTATGCTCACGAATGAGGTAGAAATGCCACGTAGTAGCTGGCTCATAGCTCGTATTGGACTAACCCACTGCTTGAGAACGTTTTTCAAGAGTGAACGACGCCAAGGACTCACTTTGACTGCGCCCATACTAACCCAGCCCTCGCCCGACTGGTCCATCTCGACCTCACCCTCTACGGCCTCTGTGCCCTTCCGCACGCGAGCACGCTTGTCACGTTCGCTCTCAACATGGTCCGAGATAGGCGAGGGTTGTTCGCGGATGTCATAAACACGGAGGAGGTTTGATCTTGCGGTGACGACGTTCACGAGCGTGGGCGACGTCGACGAGGTGAGGTTGAGGGCGACCGCAAATTCAACACCACTTGGAGAAAGAATGTTATGTCTAATGGCATGCATAGCGGTCTCTTTGACTCTATTTTCTGTGCTTCCTCTGCCGAACAGCTCTGTGTGACTATATGTCACACTCTATGTGACCTACCCCTGACCGGGACCTTCTTCGAGGGTTTGTCCATACACACCACCACCACCCGGGTGACAGATGGCAGATCACAAGCCGTGTCAGTTATCAATTCATTCATTTCACTGTGAGCAAACGTTCTTTTGAACCCTACTTGACTGGCGCCCCGTTGCTTTCCTTATTGAATTCTCGACCACACCTCCGAGTCGTCTTCATCATCTTCTTTCACGCAGGTAAAATATTCAATTCCATTTAGCATCCACATCAAGTCCGACTATCGCACCGTAAAACTCCTCTCGATCAAGGTGCGCTTCGATTCAATTCCCAATGATCCAAGTGGTGCTGGTCAATCTCAGTAACTGCGTATCGCTGCGCCCGTCAGCGCATGTGTCCATTTGTAAGCAATCTCGGGCTGTTCTTATCTCACCTGTGCGGCGCTTGGATTATCTGATTGCAACGAACCAACCGAATGCCGCACGTGCAGTGCTCAGCTGTGGTCGGCGAACCATCCATGTCCTGATCGGGCGGCGGTTTCAGACGCACTTCCTGAATTCGCCTTGTTCGAATTATTCGTGGCAAGCACTTGTCAAACACTGCCCCACGATTGACCGGAGTACCCCGTGCTACGCTACCAATTTCGGTAGATCTTCATCTGATGCAGGCTATTCAGCGACTGAAACGATAAAAAAAGGGTAAAAGAGAAGAAATCAAGACCACAGTTGACGTTGCAACATGCTCGTCTTCATGATTCCTCGACGGGGGTTATCAAGTCACCAGCATTGCCCCACCTGACTGCTGGTTAAGCTCCGTCCTGATGTTCGATTGTATGCAGTGTTGCCCGCTGCCTCACTCCTCCCTCAATGCTACCTGTTTCGATCGTCTGCGCACTTCGGTCGCTCCTCTGCGTGCACGAATACATGGGGTAATCCCCCTTTAATCATGCTGACCTGGCATTGTGACTATCAGCGTACTTCCATGGTATCCCGAAAGGTTCGTCGCTTGCATAGCTATAAGATGCACCTTCGGCGTGTACGGAAAGCTGTGTTCTGTCTTTTCGAGGTGTTACCATTCTCGATGCTGGTGCGGTGTCGGTGGTTCTGCCACAGCGAGTTTTGGCTGCTTGTAAAAACAAGGAGTCCTGTTGGCGGGTCGCCACTTTAGAGTGGTTGCAAATCACTGTGCACCGACTCCGAGCCTCATCCCGTAGTATGGAAAGCTGTCAAGGGCTCTCCTTTTACCAGAAAGGATGCACTTCTATGACGATCGACGTGTGAGCTTCGGTTCCTAATCTGGTCTCTGTGGATTGCACTCCTTCCTCTTGAACAGACGTAAGTGAAGACCTACTTAATCAGGCTGCTGCCAGCTCCTTTATGTACACTCACCGACACGCTGGCGTTCTCATTTGCACTGACAGTGATGCCCATCACTATCCGCAGGCGCCGGGTCCCTTCAAGGCGGTCTAGGTCTCAGTCACGAAAACGTTTCATTTGCAGCAGATTGATGTATAGATTTCCCCGTCGTGTGCGGAGAGCTTTTTGCATGCCGAGTATGAATTAGGCGGCAAGACGCCGGGACAGCTGCCAGTGGACGAGCGTCTGAACCCTTGTCATCCAGCGAGCGTGGCCGGACTATACCAGTCCATACCACTCTCCGAGTCCCACCGTCCGTCATCGGTCCGTAGGTGATACTTCGCGGTCTTGTCCGACCACCTTCTTCCGAGTTCCTTCGCCCCTAGAGCCACTCGATCCTCATTTGCTCGCGTAGGGTTTCACATCAAAATCGACCTCATGCCCTGCAACCTGGTTAACTCGTGTTCGCAGCATGCACCCAAAATGGCACGATACAGCCCATTCGCCATTTCATCTAGTGTCAGACCACGATTCCCGAATGGCCCGTGTGCGTTCCTTTTGCTTCTCACCCACCGATCCTAAAAGTCGCTCCCTCCGTCATCCTTTTTTCGTCCTTTGGATCTTATAAGTACTTAGTCTCTCCACATACATATGCCCACCCAATTCTGCTAGGTCGGATCGAGAAACAGCCATGACTATGTCAAATCCTTTGTCGTCGTTTAACCCTGGCTTCCGTCCGCCCTCAAGAGTCGACCGTGGGGGCGGCGGGACACCCCCGGGATCGTCCAAGGTTAGTTCCTGCATGCCCTCCAACGTCCGGCATGATAGTGAGCGTCGTCAACGCAACCCTCCTCTCCATGACCGACAGAACTACGTCTTGCCCGTCCCCTCCTCCGGCTTTTCGGTGCGCGTCTTCAAAGCCCCAGCTCTTAGTGCTCCTCCCCGTAACGCCGGTCAACAGCTATCCACCGTCACCGCAAGAGGCGACATTGACTACAAAACGCCAGCGCATCACCCCCGCTCCCCAGGTCCTCCGATGCGAGATGCCCCTCGGAAACTCGTCAAGCCACCGCCTTCGTCCCACGGTCATGTCCAAGAGGAACGGGAGCGGGAACGAGACAGAGACAGGGAGAGGGACAGAGATCGGGGCTATCGTGACACTAGACGTTTCGGATTCATCCACCCTGGGCCCGTCCCAGACACCTTCATCTACGAGCGCTCTATCGCCTCATCGAAATCCGACCCCTACCACGACTACTACTACTACCCACCCTCGTCGGACAGTACTGCTAGCGAGATAGACTCGCTCTTTTCCCACAACTCTTCAGGCTCGAGCGCCAGTAGTGTGGATGACGACTGTCCGTCGCGAGGCATGCTCCAGGTCGCTCGGACCACACCCGAGCGGAGGCCATCGTACGGTCATGGTGGACAGCGATCCGGAACGTCCTACCCCATGAATTACCACACGTGCCCGACATGCTCGGAGATGAGCAACAGTCCACCACTCCGCGCAGGTGGCAGACTCGATGGCCATGGTACAGCGCATGGCTCCCGTCCGCTCCCTACACCTCCAGTTGGCGCCCGTGTGCGCAAGGACAGCCTCGTGCTCGCAAGCGAGCGTTCAGTCTCACCACGGGCCACGCGTCCACGGCTCCCGCAGTTACGTATCGGAGATCGTCCTGCCTATTCGGCTGACGTTCCGCAAGTCGCATGGACTACAGCAGAGACGGGAGAGTACCCACCAGCCACGCTCCCACCCCTCGCGCGCTCGTCCTCGTTGAGGAGCAGTGGCTCCGCAGGCAGTAGCTCGCACGGTGTTGTACCTCCACCGCCAGGGTTAAGCACCCATTGGGAATACGGCCAGACCATCGACATTACTGCAGAACCACCTTACCGCCAACCAAATCGGCGTAACTCGGACGGGGATCAAGGTCAGATCATGCCACCGCGCCCACGCCGCTCCAACACGGTACCCCCGCCACGTTCCGTTCGATGGTGCGAAGAGCTGGTTTGTCCAAGCCCCATTTTGCCAAGCCAGAGAAGGAAAGGGTGGTTCAACAGACGAGGGTGCGTTCTTTTCATTTCTCGTTTGCCCTTCCAGACATGAACCCTGACTTGTCTTGACCTCCCTTTTTCCCTGCTCAATCGCCGACATTGAAATGCCTAGGGACCAACTGTGGCGCAACGATGGCTCGTACAAGCCTCCTGCCCCAGGTGAGGACTACCCTGCAGATCTCGACGACTACCCAGAACCAAATGAGGGTTGGCAAAACGAGGATGGTGTTCGAATTGACCTCAATAGGAGGCTGATACCCAAGGCGCCACCACGTTCGGTCCTTAAGCGGACGAACTACTGCAAAGAAAACAGCATCATCGCCGGATACCTCACGAATGGCCCTGCCTCGCCTACGTCAGACGATGAATGAGTTCGGGCGGGCGAGTGGGCCTTCTGCTTTTCTGTCACGACGGCACACTTCTTTCCCCTGGACTATGACCTCCCGAGTTCCGAGTTTGCACGGCGAGTGCGTGTGTGCGTTCCGTTTTGTGGTATTTATGGATGGGCCGTCCGTTTTTCTTCGGGCGCCTGTACGGGGGCGTGTTTCTCACCATCATTCAGCACTTGTTCTTAAAGATATACCCCTGCATCGTTCACATTTACTGCGGATCTGGCATCCTGGTTGTATGATTAGTGCTATATGGTGGTAGGCCATGTACGTTACCGTTTCGCCTCTGAAGAGTGATAAGTGACCTATGCCGTGGCGTGAGGCCTTGAAAGGCGCCAGTGGTCTAGACCTTGTGGAGAGTGAAGCACGCTGTTTCGGATCACAAACTGTTACTTCCGGCCGCGTTTTCGTGACAGCCGCGAGGGTGAATTTCGGCCGACGACGAGGCCAATTCAGGGAAGCGACATGCTGGCCGCAATGCAATTTTATTCTCGCAATAGACTTGGCAAGGGTTCATCTGGTGGCGCACTTGGGTCAAGAAATGACGCAGGTGGTTCCGGCTGAGAACGAGGCCGCTTAAACAAACGACATGTCCGTGGGATGTAAGACGTACAATTGAAGTGACCCACTTGATCTTCGAGCAGGACGTGTTTAAATTTTTCGCGTACGCCTGTGACTTATCGATGCATCTGGGGTCTAGTTCGGTTGCTGGGTTGTGGGGCAATTGAATAGCACACAGGGGCTAGCGATGTGGGGCAGTCGGTAAGGCTGTTCGGAAGGATCCGGATCCCGTTCAGCCTCTTTCGGAAACTCTTTCATTTATTTACCCGCTCCACATTCAAGTTGAGTTCCTTCCTGCAGGCCATGGCAATGAACAACGCCACATGCAACGACCCATCATACTCTGGTCACAGTGCTCAAACCAAAACGACCCTAAGTTACATTTTCAGGAACGGTGGAGTAATGGCAACCTCACGCTGGGTCCTGACTCACAACGGAACGGCAAGTCGAGTTCATTCTAATACGTCTGATGGGTTGTACCGTGCCCTTAACCACCAACGTGTCTCCATGGCGAACGCTGTAAATAGGGTTCTCATCGCTGAGTGCGTTCTATCGACCACATGTCCGAACTTCCACATCGGTTTGGCGCTCGCTTGCGTGCATGTAGGATAGATACGTGTTCGATCCATCCAGTTTACTTGTGAGTTCTGAATGTTGACACTACGAAGAGTAAAGTCGATGATTGAAAGTGTCCATTACATTCTGGACTACTGTTGTGATCAGTATAAACCAGTGTCTGACATTACAAACTAGTGTCACCTGCAACACTGATGATGTGGACAGAGATAAGTAATGTCACGGACACTGCTACTGCAATGTCACAGATGCTTCCTATCTCAACTACTAAATAGTGTCCGAGACATTAATCAATGCTCCTCTTAACTGTATTCCGATTCACATGTACACAGCACGAAGTGATAGTCATACATCCCAACTAGACACATCAGCAAACATGTGTGGCGTACAGGATGTTGTCGTAACAAAAGAAAGAAGCTTGACGATGTAATGACGGAAACAACTTGGATGAGCTGGTATGGGTGAACAGGCCTACGACGTAAATTCGCGCGTCATTTCGATCAAGTCGGCAAACACAGCATAGCGTACAAGCAATTCGGATCGGGTCTTTTTCTGAGGCCGACGGTTGTCCTCCGAGTCGCGCATCGGAGTCTTGGATCCTTGCACTTTTATGATGATTATGGGCCTGCTCCTCATTCCAAAGGCCCGTAAGTTCGGTTAAACAGGGCCCATACCTCGACGTAGCGCGTTCGTTTCGACATCGCGCCCGTTCCTGTGGGTACTGGGGCGTATCCCATCGTATCCGGCGCCCTCGACAACCATTCAACTGCCTAGTTCGCCCTCGACGGGTCTCCTCGCCTCCTGATCACTCCTTGGGTCCCTTGGTGGCTTATTGGGTTTTGATGAGTTCGTTTCCTTGATGCGCTCGTCCTGATCGTCTGTAGGGTCTTCCCTGATGCTGGGGTAGTCGCCTGGTACGGCCGTTTCGCCGTCCAGCCCATCTGGCTCGATTCGGTGGGTTCTCCTCCTCACCCTTGTCTGATCGTTTGTGCGCCCGTTCTGACGCGTCCTGCAGCTCCTTCGACCTGTTTTGAGGGTCCTCGCCGGCCGTGGATGTTCCCGACACGTCCGCATCGCCTTCTGCATCGTCTGGCTCGTCTCGAGCTTCCCTTGGTGAGTTTTCCATTACCTCCTGCTCTGAGCTCTTGCGCTGACGTTCTGGCGTGTTTGGCAGCTTCTTCGGCCGTCCTCTTGCGTCCTCATCGCAGTACGACGGTCCCGACGCGTCTGTTTCGATTCGGGTATTCGCCTCTCTGAAGCTCGTCAATATCCACCACTCCCCCTCGAGCTTGACGCTCGGGGGCTCGTTCTCTCGTACGGATGGTGCGTTTGGGTTCACGGGTGGTGAAGGAGGGTCTGGGGGTTCATAAGGTACGTTGTCGACTTGGTATTTGCAGCTGTTGTTGTTAATCATGTGGGTTGTTGGACAAGCCGTGGCCCAAGCCCAAGCCCGACCTGGGCCGTTAATCTCCTTGTGTTCTTTTCGTTGGAAATTATTGAACACCACCCCTCATCATCATGATGGTCGTCACAGTGATCACATTGCACATATTCGACTTTTCACTTCGCTTGGTGCAAGCCAGTACAGGCATTTAATTGCAAGCATCGAAAGCTACGTGAATCATATTGCAAATCGCGAACGATGCATCCTCGTGGTCATCTAATTCGCGAGGCAGTGACTTCAAATGTACCACGAGATGAAACAGTATAAAATCAACCAGTACATGAACTGCTTGCCAAGTAGGGCATTCTCTACTTGTTCGTGCGCGTCCTATCTTTTCGCTTCCTTGGGTTCTGCTATCATTCAGAAGGTTCAAAATAAATTGATTACAAACTAGGCTTATTGTTACAGGTTCTTTTTCAGCCAATTGCTCACTGCATTGGATTTATTCGGATTGTTTCCCTTGGAAGGTTGATAAATGCTAGCGTTGCTCGTCCTGGAATGCGCACACATGCTTATCGTGGCGCCTCGGTTCATCCTCACATTCGGGCGTTGTACGCACAAGATGTTCAAGGTATACGTGGAAGTGGGGTTGACTCCGGATTCAGCTTGTTACCTGACCACGGTGCTCTTTCGAGGATGAAGTTCGCGGATGTTGTGCTGGGTGAGGGCGTCCATGAGTCAACATGCATGCGGATATAAGTAGAATAGAGGACTGTTGGAGAGCAGCCCGCCTATTACAATATTTAGCTTCGTATGGTACGTCTATGCGTCGCGCCTGCTCCTGCTTTCACACCACTCGACTGGAGGTAAGCCTCAGCTACATACATTTCTATCTACCATACTGACATAGACAAATATTCACTATTTTGGTTTAGGTAGATATCTCTCAGTCTCGTATCACTCGACTGGAGTGTTCACTATTTCTGTCTAGCACGCCCGGTTTCTCATGAACACCCGCGCAGGACGAGCCTGAGTAACAATGGTTTGGACACTGCATGGATGGGAGGAACTGCTTACTTTACATACAGCCCCCTCATATATGGCATCAATTCTTCGCTCGACGCGACGCTACTCGTGGCATCGCAGAATCGTCGAGTTGTAATGTCCAAGACAAATACCGCACAGCCTTTGTCTTGGACATTGCAACTCGACAACGAATGTGTACCAAGACTCGTCCATGAGGGAGCAGTGAAAGGGTTATTCTGGTACTTAGTTATCCATGAACTTAGATCGACATATCCACTCGCCCTCTTCGCCAAGATCCGCGTATTAATGCTTTCAGACAGCCCGACACACTCTCCTGAGCCAAGCCAACGCACGTGCGTCCTTGGCCTCGAGCAACGGACCCACCTTGGCCTCGATCTCGGCATGATACTCGTTCAACCACTTCTTCTCCTCGACCGCCAAAAGCGAAAAGTCGATTAGGCTCGTCTGAATGGGACACTACGCGGACATCTCGGATGTTAGCGTTCTAAACGTGATCGAAACAGAGACAAACCATCGTGATGCGTTCAAACCTGAGGAATCCCTCCTGCCCAAAGTTGTTGGGCGTCTCGGCTTCGCGGACGAGGACCACGCTCTCGATACGTATGCCCCACTTACCGTCTGCATAGTATCCTGGCTCTGTTGGGAATTGGAAGCAAAGGTAAGCTTTGTGCGATCATGGCACGGTTGGCTAGTTTCCTCACCGTTCGAGACCGTCATTCCTGGTTTCAATGGGGTGTTGTTGTATGCTGATTTCGTAGTCAATTCGCAAAAAGCGAAAATTACCACGTGGTTCCTTACCGATACGTGTGCCGATACCCTGAGGACCTTTACAAGCGAGGAGCGAACACTAATATCTGGTGCGTTTCTGTACATACCTTCATGTACATTCAGGTAGTGGCCAACACCGTGGCCAGTTCCATGTCTGCATGTAGATCTTGCTATGAGCCCAGTACAAGTTATGCAAACGGATGAGTTAACCTGTAGTCTGAATATCCATGGTCACATGCGTCACGATACCAATGAGTGAAATGAGCGAAAGCTTACCGAGACCATCTTGCCACAAAGGCCTTCTTGCCCAGGAATCTCTAAGGGATTGTCAGCGTTTCAGTGGAAACAAACACGCATTTACATACATTGTGTATCCTGGGGAACTAAATTTCAGCGATTGGGTGACAAGGAACAATGCAAAGATCTACCAGTAGTTCCACTGGGAAAGACTGCGGTATCAATCGCGATGTGACCTTGAAGGACTCGGGTGAATGCGCGTTTCTCCTCTTTAGATGGTGTTCCAAAGTGCTGTTACAGATTTTCTTAATCGGTCCTTGACTCGCAATCAAAGTACTTACCCATGTGCGAGTAACGTCAGTCGTTCCGTCTAAATACTGGCCTGGAAAACCCGAAAGGCGAGAAAATGAGCCACCCTCTATGCGTCGTTTGCTTGTCCATACCTCCAGAGTCGCATAGATAGATCTTTTTGACAGAATTAATATAGAAAGACAACAATTTTGCGATATGTGTACCTGGTCCTTTTTGATAATCGCAGAATCCTTTGGATCAGGGGCATAGTGAATGATGGCTGAAGCAAGTGGTTTGCATCGGAATAACACTGCAGAAAGTACATAAGAACAAACCTGCGTTCGGGCCAGCAGAAGAAATAGTAGTGAACGACAAGCCACGAAACAAATCAAGTTCACTGTCAAAGATCAGATAAGGACTGTCAAAAGTAAAGCTAAACACGCACGATCTAAACTCCTCGAGCTTGTCTGATCCCTGGCTCTCGTTCAACTCAACGCCATTGTTGAGCTGTTCCTCGACCCATGCAAAGTAACGAGCCAATGCAACACCATCACGTATGTGACATTGCCGAAAACCCTTCATTTCGGTGCTGTTTTTGATTGTTTTCATGGCTGCCACGGGTGACGGTACGATGATCACGTTCTCCTTTTCGACGCATAGGCGTTGATTGGGTTCAAAACGTGACATAAACTCACCTTACCGAGTGCATTGACGACTGCAATACTCGTCTTGTCGCCAAGCAACACGGGCTACAGACCACCGGTCATCAACCAGGTAAATTACGGACCTTTTTATCAGAAAACTATACCTGATCTTGCTTGACTAAACCCGTCCCGACGAGGTCTTTTAGATAAGGGAGGAATTCTTCGTAGGGCCTGGCTTCCACATCCTGACCCAGATGAGTTATCACGCCATCGACAATCTGTGTCTTGTTGACGAACAATACGGCTGAATCTTGTTTCACGACCGCATACGCGAAGAAAACTGTCACGTTTTAGCTCATTCGTACCATTCAGAATATGGTAAGATGCATACCGGGGTTGAAAGCGATGTCGGTTCCTCGTAGATTGAATAGCCATGCGACCTCGTCAAGTAAAGTGACTGCCAATGCGACCGCATTCTTCTTCGCCAACTCTTGTCGTATACGGTCGAGTTTACTGCGCAATGTTTCCCCTGATGACGGTCAGAGTATGGGGGAGGGATGAAGACACAATCAAACCTGAATACTTGACATCCAAGGGAAAGACCGAATTCCTGGGTCGCTGTGGGCGTTCAGAGCCCCATACAGTGTCCACAGGGTTTGGCGAGAGTGGGACTAGCTCCGACTTTCCAAGCGACTTTTTGAGTGACTGAGCGTCGGCTGTTGTTCGCGTCAATTCACGTTCACGATTTGCGAAGATGTGAACGACATACTCGCTAAAATCACGTTTGAATCAATCCCGATCCTTGTACCTTGTTCGACGTTCTGTGCTGGTGTTACAAGTTAAACGAGTACGACGAGAGCACACGTACCTTTGGGAGGAACTCCTGCCAAGTAGGAACGTCTCGTGGAACGTCAGTCCCACATTGTTTCCCCGAGTTATATAGTTACCTGGTAATCCTTGCTTCATTAAAGTCCAATTCCTGTGAGGTCAGAAATGTGAGAAAGTAACCTAGAACGATATGTTCGTTGCTCACTCGTCCAGCTGCTGTTCGGCTTGGAGAAAGTACCGACCATCGGTGAAGAGGAAAGCACCCTTAAGAGTGACGACCGCACATCCTATGGATCAGCTGATGAGCTCGGATGCGCCAACTCATCTCACGTCCACCAGATCGGTGTAATCACCTGCCGAGCCATTGAATCCGGAAATGAATCCTCGTCGTTTGTCAGCTTCCGAGGGGTATTCGCTCATGTCTGCACCAAAGCAAGTCGAATCGGATCCTTCAAAGAAACGAGAAACTTACGCTCGTCCTCGCTTGGAACCACGACGGCACCTACGTTAACGTCGGGTTGCTGCATCAACGCCCGAAGGCGTGCAAGACGTTCGGATGTATTGACCCTGGCTGTTCCTATCGCGCCCATTGACGAGGAAAATCTAGGGCTGTGAAATTTAGAAGTGGAAAGTGCACTGGGTGTGGGACGGGCAAGAGAACAATGGAAGGATAAAGACACACGAAATCGACATCGATTGCACCACATGTCCTGAACCAAAGTTGGTCGCGTGACATCACTGGCATGACAGTCACAAGGATAGTCACACGCTCGATCGTCATGCGCTGCGGGTCTGGTGACCAAGTATTGTGGCGAAATCATGCCCGGGGTATGTGATGCACTAACTTACGCCGTCGTGACAGGCTGGCAAGTCTATTACGTTGGGCTTGATCCAAACCAAGGTATCACATCCAACCCAGTGATGAATCACTGAATACAGGTCCACAAACCAAGGTGGGTGGTCAACGCTTACCACGTAAGATCAAAGCACAAACACGTCATTGCTACCGGTCCACCGGACAGACTACAAGCTGCAGCATATAAAAGACATCGATGAAAGACATCATCAGCCCTTTTTCATCAAATCCAACACTCTCAATCATGCTGCATACCTACGCCTATACGGATGAAATGATCAACAGGCTCAGTGGTGAGTTCTCCTCTTCCTCCGTGATGCGCGCCGCTGACCATCTCCCCAGACTACGCTAAGAGCATCTCCCCCCTTCCCCGGGTCACTTATTCTCTAGTACATCCAGAGGTGCACGTTCCGCACGGCTGCCTACCCATCAAAATCAGTCAGTATCTCTGCCAATTTGATCCCATCGTTCCGCGTCCAATCACTGGTCCATCTTCATACCTACATCGGCTACCTTGGGTGTTGGCAACTACTACCAGCTCGTTGGAGATTCACCAGTGTACTTAATGGAAAGCACGATCAACAGCCGTCACCTGTGGTACAGACATGGACGAGGGAGCCACACTGTTGGATACGTGATGCCGAGTATGCTGCCTGTTCTGGAGGCTCACTTCGCGCGCGTGCCGGTGGGGAATCTGTGGGATGGAGACTGGAACAATCAAAACTGGACACACCGGGCGTTGCAAGGGTTGGACCATCCACAGATGTTCGCGGCCCACATGACGATGAAGAAAATGGCAACTCAGATGGAGATTGCATGGGAAGACGGTGAACTGAGTTGGAGCGAATATGTGCATGTCTCATTGTAGCCTTTGCCAGTAGTCGTTCGTTTGCATTTGTAGATACTAAGTCTTCGGACGAGCGGCAGTAAGCAGTTCCCTTTTCGTCTCTGCTCCACTTCTCGTCCTCGCCCGCACGTCCTCGTCTTTCTTTGCACCCTCCACACCACACCCAGCCTTCGGCACCTCGCAGCTCCTCCACCCCGTCCGGGGCCCCGAGCGCGCAAGACTCCCTACCACGGCTTTCTGCGAGGCGGCCCCACCCACCCTCGCAGCTCACGCCTCCAGCAGGTCGTCTTCCGTTCCGGGCCGGAAAGTGCTCCGCGCTTCCACCACTCCTCTCCCCAAACCTCACTCTCCCTTATATCATGTATTAGCACTAGTACTACACACATGAAATGCTATCTCTCGTCGCACCGCAATCTTAGCGACTTCCAAAGAACATATTTCAACGTTCAACAGTCACAGGGGTGCATGGGACTTGAACTCATCCGTAGTACGGCGAGCCTCTGAGCCAGTCGCTACGCACCGCAAAAAACTTGTTGAACTGGTAATTACAACATTGCTTCCCAAGACCTGGGATATCAAGTAACCAAGAACAAGTACGGAGAATGGTATTGCAGGCAGACTCCACGGGGGTCGCGGAATGTCAATGTAGGTGGTCGTGAATGCAGGACTGGGTGTTTTACGGGTCGCCCAATAGGCGGATAGCAATTGTCCTATGATCATCAGAGTGACTATGATGTTAAAGCTGATGGTCAAGGCCAGCCACGCAGTCGAAAAATGTGCGGGAAGTCCGTGAAAGCTGTTGGCGCCAGGCACTTGCGCTGTCGATCGTCGTAATGATAGACATGGCTGAGCGTCACTAATATTCAAGCAAAAGAGCATGATATGTCAATGGAATAACTTACAAACAGAGGATAGGTATAACAATGCGGGGAAGCCGACGACCCAGCGGTGATCACTCCAAAACACGAAGCACCTATATAACTGACACGGTAGAAGTCAGTCATGACTAGTATAGCTGTTGCAAGTTTGACTCTTGCCAGCAATCCGTCTGCCATTGCATTTGCAATCACGTCCGCCGCGGTCGTTTCCGGAGTGGTAAGCGACAGGATTGGGAGTACTTAGTGCCACGTTAATTCTTGGAGAGCGTTAGTGATGAAGATCAGAACGAGTGCGACGTCAGCCGTGATCAGACCCATCAGAAGACCATGCAAGCGGTGGCAGAGATGCCGACTCCTGAGAGGACAAACGTGGAGCACACCTTCACCTGGCCAATCAATTAATCACCAAGTGACTCAGTTCTAGCGAACAGCCATGTTTCCACACTAGTCGATATGCAATCTCTCGGATCTGGATTATCGTAGACGTCCAAGATGGGATGGGGCTACGACGGCGCCAAGCACTGGGCTATGCGACAACTTTCACGCACGTTTGGAGGTAAAATGGAGACACGTAACTAACGTGTATCTATAGAATAAACAAGCCCGAGTCTCCACTCGCGTCATTCAATTGACCTCAACCTGTGCTCAACCCGGTGCTATTCAAAAATATGATTCTGAGGCCATGACTTGGCGTGGGCCAGACCAACTGCGTAACACAGGTCGGCGGCGATTGGTAGCGCAAGATTCTATCTTTGACGCGAAGCTACTTCCTGCCATCCTCACACCTTCTCAGGAATAAGAATTGCAGGATATTATCAGGACCCGGGTCGTTCGTCACCAACCCGGTCCATCTGTGTCCCAGGTTGTCTGACCAATCCCGTATCGCACAAACAACATCATCTACGTTGCATATGCGAAGCAGATATTCCCCGCCAGAGGCTCATAAATCTTCGTTGTCGTCGCTAATACACGATATAGTCTAGGTGAACTTCCTTCCGCTGTTCGCATCGTAAATTGAATGGACGTAATGTTTGCAGTCACTCTCGCGACACTGACTGTAATAGTGAGCATCGTGGATTTACTGGTGTTCCTTTGTTTTAGCATTCAGCTGCATCTGTTCATCCCATCTGATTCACGGCATATGGAACTGTCCATGCATCAACCTACGTCCTTTATTCAAATGGGAACCTAAGCAGTTCCCCGCATGGACCGATAGTTAACCACGCAATGCCTTTCGTGCAGGTGTCCCTGACGGAGCCCGAGAACGTGCTGCCGATATACCATACAGGTTTGTTGAGCGAAGATTTGGACCCGTGCCACTCAAAGGCGACCTTTGGTCACCTTACAGGCATGTTTCCGTTGCTATCCGAAGGTGCACCGTAATTAACGAGTGCAATCACGGAAGATCTTGACCGTTGCACAATTTAGAGCGACCGACTTTGGGATGTAATCCTGCGCATTGGCAGTGGTGTTCCGCCTCTCAACGAGACGGATGCACGTGCTATGTCCCCGCAGACCTTCACGCTTGACGTGTATACCCACCCCCACCTATTCGAGAGAGGCTCAACTTAAGAACTGTTTCATACTGTTCACTACCGATGAACAAGACTTTGTTTGCACGGCTGACGCTCTGGGTACTATCGTTCAGACGCCAAAGTTTCCGTCCCGCACGCTCTCCTACTATATATTTCTCTTAGCGTGTTCTCAGCCAGACTGCTATCTTAACATGATTCGGACTACGTACGATGCAATCAGGTAAACCTTGTGGTTGACCCCTGCTCGCTAGCTCGCTGCTAACCTTAACATTATCTAGGCTTGTATATGGTCCATATGGTTGGTTGAAATTCCACTACAACAGTTCACATGAAGCGTGCTAAACGATTGGGCTGCAGTCTGATGGCTGCAATCGAAAATAGTATTCACAGCATTGTATATCTCTTTATTGGTAGGCAGTGGTCGGATGAGTAGCATGTGTATTCGCTCTTGCTGTACGGTATGTCACTGGCAGTGACCATGTCACGGTGATGGACGGATGTGATTCGGCCGATAGTTATCCACTCTATCCCCATTTACTCTTTCGTGACTTACCTTTTGTGTTCGCAACCCTCCTTGTGTTCCCCAGTCGTCCTCGAAATAGAGACTCTTTAGATTAGTTCTTGCCCACTACTTAGTTATAACTCGACGATCTATGACTACCCGTGTCACGTGTGAACGTCCGAGTCGCCACAGTTCAAGTTGAGGTGATACTCAAGATTCCTATTAGATCCCGCCTTACACCCATTCCTCTATTATGCAAGACATCAAAGTCAAAATCTCTGTTGTCACAAGTCTGTCAGGTTTGTATCCGACTCTTCGAACATGTACCAATGACGATGTTCGCACGTAGACCAAGAACTGGAAGATACAACGTCAGTTTCGAACCTTGCCTACCGCGACGCAAGCTGTGAGCTATGCTACGTGTGCTTAGCCTTAAACATCATAGAACGACACATTAACAGCGCCAGCAAGTAGATTACTAACTGGTGGAAAACCAGAGCTCCTTCCCGATCTGCTTCGTGCTATGACTCGATGCTGCTTGATTGACGGCGAGTGCTACATCGCTACGGAAATCACAACGCTGAAGATTGTCGGTGTTGCACTTTGGTTTCCACCTGGAAAACAACTGTGGTCCACGTATGTCTGTTGTTTCCTTCAGACTACTTCTATGTTACTTAAAACTGCACGACTCGTAGGGACGACTTAAGACAGGCTACAGGATTCAACACGTTCTTTAGTAAACTAGATCAAGCCACGAAAGATTGGTGGGTCAATGAGGCAAGTCTTCTTTTCCTTTGGTCTGCGAATCACGAAAGATAACGTTGAACTGGAACGTTAGTACAACGCACAGCTTACAGCGTTTCTGAGGGACAATTATGGACCAGAGGTAATTAATCAGAATGCATGGAATTTTTCCTTTCGTGCTTACCGTGGCAAAGACGCATCGAAATAGTTGGTGGTTGAACAACGTTGCTGTGCTGCCAGAGTACCAGGGAAATGGAATTGCGACGTCGCTCCTCGACAAGGTATTGAAAAAGGCATGTATAATGATCTATCATAGAAGTTGCATTTCGTCTGACTCGAGAGGTTAGGCAGCTGTCAACGAGCCGATTGGACTCTGCACCGACTCCGATAAGAACGTACGTCTGACTCTGACGGTCTGACTGAAAGAAGAGGCACTGATTTTGGTGCCGATAGATCAAGTTCTATAAGTCACTGCACTTTAAAGAAATTGGTACCCTCTACATGTATCATCCCAGAGACGGTGGCGGCGTCAAAATCTCGGGCTTCAAACAGTATGGTTCGAGGACTTAGGCGTCTCGTATCACTTGGCTCGACAAATTACAGATTCACAGCACAGCCGCGTAAATTCGGCCAGATATCCTTACCGCCCCATTGCCGACGGTGGCGGTGCTGAATTCACACTTTTACAGCACCGCTTTGTAAATTTCTTCGATTAACCATACTTAACTCTAGCCCTAGCCAGGCGCCAATGGTGACTGTGATGACAGATTAATACAAACCACCTCCGTCATAGCCATGAGTTCGAATAGGTATTATTTTGAACTGCTGATGAATCTGAGAGCAGTTCACTCTGCCCTATTTCACAGGTCACTATGTAACTAACACAGAAGCTACTCGGCAAACACACTGTGTACCACAGATCCATACATGTCATGCTTGCCATGTGTAAAGTCGTTATGATAGAAAGATCCCTCTTGGGACTTTTATCCTCCTAAAACAATCACATGATTACAGATTCCCCTGCAATGGTATTGTTGGTTTATTGTAATAAAGTCACTGCACCATGTGGTTCACCTGCCCATCAATGACTGGGAAGGAAGCACAGGCTGTATAGTGCTGTGCCGTGGCCCGTGGGTCTAGATGTTTTTGGAGTTCATCCAAAAATGAAACAATAGTCATCATCTGTGCCACTTCAAGTCACAAATTTCTTGCTATGACCCAAGGCAGTACTCGTGTTAATGGCTTATGTGAATGGAAAAATGTTAGAGCATTGCTGCAATGTGATGACATAATGTGGCCAACCTGTTG
The DNA here is from genome assembly GCA_038091315.1 of Porphyrellus cyaneotinctus. Taxonomy (NCBI): domain Eukaryota; kingdom Fungi; phylum Basidiomycota; class Agaricomycetes; order Boletales; family Boletaceae; genus Porphyrellus; species Porphyrellus cyaneotinctus. Next base: position 65,748 of record JBBPOF010000010.1, on the reverse strand, counting down.
GGTTAGCCAGAAAGGGACTAGTACTTGTTCTCGCAGGCCACGAAGCTGTGTGGACTGGAGTGCCCATAACCTACTCCGGATGCCATCATACCTTTGTAGTGTAGTGTGCTGGTAGCTGTGCTGCTATCACAGACTCAGTGCTGCTAAGTGTACAGGATCCCATCAAATAAAATAAAATAAAACCTTGCAGCACAAAATGTCACTGGTCAGTTATATAAAAGGAGAAAGATGATGGGTTGAAAGCTCAGATTACCCACCAGTATGAAGTTCACCATGACAGTCTTGTACTATGCTCTTCTTGCATTGGCATGCCTTACAACAGCCTTTGCTGTGCCAGTGAAGAAATTGGGTATTGCTATACATGAACAGAGTGACAAAATCATATCTAACCTGTTTTCAGGTGCATATGTCGATGTGACAGAACCAGGAACCAACACACTGAAATCTGGCACTGGCATTGACCTGTTGATTCTTTGATGCAGGCCCTGCTCAGCAAAGCTGGCTTCATCAACTTGCATGGAGGTGCAGTGATGATTTACTCACAATTCCATTTAACATTTAACTCACTACACTCAGGCTGTGGCGGTTAACCATCTTAGGCTACAGATGGGGTTATAAGTTTCAAGTTCAGTTGTAAGCCAGAGAATTAAGATCATACCAGTGTATAAACAATGTGTTGTGTAAGACTGGGCGACTTGGAGTCTGAGTCACTTCAAGTTACTAGAAGTTTGTTATTGAAGTTCTAAAATGTGCCAGACTGTGAGCACTTAGGTGTGGAACAGCTCATGGGTGATAAACGTGTAGAGCTGGTATTTGAGTGTCTTCAAACTTGCAAAAAGTTTGTCGCAATATTGGGATATTGATCAACTTGACCATTGATCAAATGTTGAACCTGGGCCTCTGAAAAATTTGGTTGGATTCTTTCAATCACAAGCTGAGTGGTGAATAGCCTGTATGGGCAATAGCCAACCCAACCTGAAAGTGCTGCAATCAGTGATGCATCAGGAGAAACACAGGACCCTGATAAAATTTTCAATTTTCAATCAGCACTTGACTTAATGTAATCAGTTTAGATTGTCATATATGCAACATATTTAGCTTACCTATCTTGCAAACCTGTATTAATATTATATCAAAAATACAAGGTATTATATGTGCATCTTCACAAGGGCTTATATTCTCATACAGTCATCCCCTGGCAAATGTGACAACAAAATTATAGAGATTATGAGTAGGATCTAGAACAATGGCACAATGGCTAGCGAGGGACAGTGGACCATACTGCTTTGGGAATGGACCTAGATGAAATGGGAATGGAGGTTGACATAATGGAGGATGGGCCAAGGGTTCAGATCTATGCACCATCTAGAGAGGAAATGGTGGAAACTGAATGAAGTCTGGAAAACAAAAGGGCAAGTCATCAGCATCTATAGGGGTGGGGGTGGATAGGGGTAATGCAGATGGGGTGAACAAAGGGAAAATTGTAACATTACCCCCTTCGTACTTCTGAGGTACCACCTCAGAATGTCCCAGAGCTTCCACTATCATTGCTATCTCCTCCTGAGTGAAGTCCAGTGGCAGGGGAGAACCATCTGGAAGGAGTGAAGAAGGGATGATCCCATCCAGGTTTGTCACACTTATAGAGGGAGTGGCTGACAGTACTGCAGTTAGGGCAGTGTCACACAGGGCAACGGTGCTGAGGATGTCCAAGGGCGAAGAGCTCACAGAAGGGACATTGATATTGGGGGCAGTTTGGGTGGATGTGGGACATGGAGCAACAATGGAAACAAAGTTGTTGGTGACAAAATCTAAGAGAAGGGCAGGAATTGCCCAGTACTACAGTACATTAGCTAGGAATGAAAACTAAGTAAAAAGGACTCACCTCAGCTGCTGCCTAAGATGGCGGAAACAACTGAGGTGCTTGTAAGCAGGGTGAATATATATATACTATGGGCGGAGGTATACTCATATTATGTTACCTGCAATATTGTAGTAGCGAACCTGAAAGAACATTTTGAATTTCCAATACTTCCAATGCTTCCAATGCTTCTGGAAAAGTGCAGGAAAGTTCTGGAAGTGGTTCTGGTGGTTCCAGACCTTCCAGTGGTTCTGAGTCTGGAAGTGCATGGGAAAATTCTGGAAGTGGTTTTGGAATGGTGGTTCTGGATATTGGGATCCAGAAGCATCGGAACTAAGGTTGGATACTGTCACTCCCACTTGAGTGTAACTGCAGTCCCATAGCCTTGACAAATTTCCAGTGTTGGTCTCTCACAAGTGGTTTTGTGAGTATGTCTGCTACCATGTCTCCAGTTGGAACACAATGGACAATCGCTTCTCCTTTTTCAACAAGGTCATCCTGAACAAAGTGGTACTTCCATTGGATGTATTTGGTCCATGCTTGGAACTGTGGATCACAGGATAGGATTATTGCAGCTTGGTTATCACAGAACAGTTCTGTTGGTCCCTTTTGTGGATGTCCAATTTCATCAAAGATGGTTCGAAGCCATGCCAGATGTTGTCTGGCATTACTAAGTCTAATATACTCTGATTCTGTGGTTGAGAGTGCAACCATGCTTTGTTGTTTGCTAGACCAGGAGATAGGTCCATGATTACTAATAAAAAGCAAACTGGAAGTGGACTGGGAGTTGTCTGGATCCTGGGACCATCTAGTGTCAGTATATCCATAGAAGTCTAAGTCCATGGTGAGCTTTGTTCCATCAAATCTGAGTTTCATATCCTTTGTGGCCTGGATGTATCTGAGGACACATTTTGCAGCTTCCCAATGTATCAGTTTGGGTTTAGCACTATAATGGCTAAGTGTCCCAACAGCATATGCAATATCCAGACAGGTTCCGAGCATGAGGTACATTAAGGATCCAATGATGGTGAGATATGAGACTTGGCACCCTTTAATAACTTGTTCTGGAATGATCTGGTCGTCCTCTGGATCAGTTGCAGAGAGTTGGGAATTGTGCACCATAGGGGTCCATACAGGCTTGCAGGTGGACATGCCTGTATGTTTTAAGACAGTGCGAGAGTATTGTGATTGAAATAAGGAAATGGTTCACAATTTGCGGTTACACTTGATCTCAATGTCCAAGATGTACTTTGCCTCTCTAAGATCATGCATCTTGAAACTAGCAGAAAGCTTCCATTTGATGGAGTCCATAAACTTCTGAGTGGTGGCAGCTAGGAGTAGGTCATCAACATAGACAACAAGGAAGCAGACCTGTCCATCCTTTTGGAAGATGTAAAGGCAAGTCTCTGCATCTAGACAGATGAAACCAAGCTCTTCAAGTTTCCAATCCAAAGTCTTGTTCCAGGTTCATCCTGCCTGTTTGAATCTATAGAGAGAACATTGGAGTTTCCAGCAATATCTAGGCTGGATTAGGACACCTTCTGAAGGTTGCATGTATAGGTCTTCCTCCAGTTCTCCATTGAGATAGGTGGTTGAGATGTCCATTTGATCCAACTCTAGGTTATGTTTTGCTGCCAAGGCAATTAGGGTGCAGACAGAGTCAAGATTTGCCACTGGAGCAAAGACTTCTTGATAATCTATACCTTCCTTTTGAGTGAAACCTCAGACAACTATTCAAACCTTGTATCTTTTCACATTTCCATGTTGATCTCATTTGATCCAGAATATGTGCTTGGATGTAATTGGAGTAACTCCTTCTGGAATGAGGACAGTCTCATAAATGTGATTTGAATTTAGACTCTGGAGTTCTTTCTCTACTACCAATTTCCATAGTGATGCTTCTGGTTCTGGAATAAGCTTCCTTTAGTGTTCTTGGAAGGGATTCATCAGAGTTAGAGTTGGCAGACCCAGCAAATATGAAATCTTCCATGCTTTCTATAGATGCAGAGAATGCTCCTAGAATCTCGGGTTCGTCTTCTAGAGATTCTGGTGGTTCCAAAGGTTCTGGATGATCCAGTGATTCTGGTTGTTCCAGGTGCTCAGATTGTTTGCATCGATTTTCTTGTCTTTGCACTTCTTCATCCAGAGTGTGTTGATATTCCCTGTTTTTTTTTGTTTGCTGGTTGACATTGTCTATTGCTTCAATGTGTTGCTGGAGCAGGAGGGGGAACTACTGCTGGAATAGCCGGAACCACTGGAACCACTGGAACTGCCAGAACTATAGGGGCTAGATCTACTGGAATGACTAGAATGGCTGGAATGGCTGGAACCACTGGAATAGGTATAGCAGGTGGAACTGGTGCTAGAGGAATGTCTAGATGGAGTTGTTCAAGGCAGTCTGCAAGCTCTTGAATACCAGGGCTTGCTGGTTGATCTGGGATATTTGCACCAGCCACATCATCATCTCCCACTGGTCTGGGATTGGGTGGATGTTGATTATCATCATCATCATGGTTGTGGTTTGGTTGATGAAGTTGCTCTAGAAGTAGACCCTCCCACTGTCCCTCGACAGCGGGATTGTTCCAAGGAGCTGATTCTGCTTCCGGAATGGTTCTGAAGTCATCAAAAGTAACATGTTGGCTAGAGATGATGGTTTGACATTCTAAGTCAAGGAGCTTGTAGGCTTGCTGTCCATAAGTGTATCCAATCATGATACACTTTCTTCCATGTGATCAGAACCTTCCTTCACATTGTTCTTTTGGTGTGTAGGCATATGCTGGACATCCAAAGGGTCAGAAGAAAGTGGGGTCAACCTATTGGTTGAAGAAGATTTGATATGAACCTTCTCATTGATTCTGGAGGCTGGACTTCATGTAGTGATGTATGCAGCAGTGGCCATGGCATTGGCCCAGAAGGATTTTGGAAGCTTGGATTCTTCAAGCGTCATGTTTGCAAGTGTAGACAGCATCTGGTTCATTTGTTCTGCTAGGCCATTTTGCTCTGGGGTGTATGGAGTGAATGTTTCATGAAGTGTTCCATCAGTTTGGAGTTGGTCTTAGAATGCCTTATTGACATACTCAGTTCCTCTGTCACTATAAACAGATTTGACAAAAGTCTTCCTGTCCCACTTCCGTCTGGAAGAGAGTTTGAATGTCTTTCTTCCATTGGTTATAAATTTGTAGTGCTTCATTTTTGTGCTTCATGAAGTAGATCCAAGGGAAGTGAATAAAATCATCTACAATGACAATCCAAAATCTATAACCTTTCCTGGATCTTGGAGTTATGGGGCCTCCAACATCTGTATGGACCATTTCAAGTGGGTGAGTGGTGTGAGGTCCTTCTCAGGGTTCAAAAGGCAATTTCTTCATTTTCCCAAGAACACATGCTTCACAGAATGAAGGGGTGCCAACAAGTGTGTCTATCCCTTGGAGTTGTCCAGATTTCACCATCTATTGAGTGCAGTTTGTAGAGATGTGGCCCATGTGCTGATATAAGAGGTTTATATCTACTTGTTAAGTCTGGTTCTTCCAGATGAGTCCGATGAAGTCCAGAGGTGCGCGAGCACAAAGGGTCAGAGGTTGAGGTTGGAGGTGTACCGGAGGTATGATGGGAGGTCAGAGGTAGGTGGAGGGATGAGGTCGTTGGTGCAGGACTTATGTGTTGCTCCCTTGCCAGTTCCCTAAGGACCTCATATTTCAGAGGAGAACGAGAATAAGGATCAAGAGTGACTTGAAGGAAGTGATTAAGTTGATATTCAAACTGAGGTACTAGAGACAAAGTACTGAGGTTTATATATGGAGGAATTAGGTCCGAATGACTAACTACACGGAAGTTGGAAGTAAATATCCCCACACTGTGACAGAGGTAAGTATGCCTGGAGCTGTGCTACTAAGCGAGACACAGATTTGAAGCTTGTTAGCAATGATGAGTGTCATACAAAATGAATAATAGGAACAGAGTCAACATCAGAGGAAAGTGGAGAAAAAGTCCGGAAATGAGAAAGCAGAAAAGGTCAGAATATGCTTGAAGTCGATTCAGAAGCCCGGAGTTGGACTTAATGAAAATCTGGGATATGACACTACTGTGGCATGTGCAGCCTCCTTTTGGTTATTAGGAGTAGCTCTTGCATGGTACAGTCCATTTTTGTGGGTGGCAACAAGTATGGTGTTCTGGTCCTTCCAGACATAGCACATATCAGAATTGGCTGGAAAGGCTGTAGACAATCCAGCAGAGGCAAGTCAGTTTACTGAAATGAGGGAGATTTGGAACTCTGAAATTAGGAGAATGTTGGATAGGATTATCTTATAGTTGGTTCCAGATGTTTTTGAGATCAGTGGTACCATTCCTATTTCTATAGCTGTAGCATTTGAGTTGTCTCCCATGGTTATCAGATGAGGAGGGTGTAGTGGTCGATATGTTTGGAACCAGGAGTGGTGGGGAACAATGTGTGAGGATGCTCCAGAGTCGATGATTAGTGTGTTTCTCCCACTGTCCTCAGGTCCAGATGACAGATAAGCATGAATGTGTTGCATTGCAGAGTGGGATACACATTCATTAGCTATAAGTGCAGTTTCTGGAGGATCCAGAGTTTTCTCTGCTGTGTTTGCTTTATTCTTGCCCTTTTCCAATTTTCTAAATCCACCCTTCCTCAGCTCAGTGACCCACTTCTTATAAGTGTTGCAGTCACAGCTATTGTGAGTCATAGAGACCTCAGGTGGTGCTCACACCAGATAGAAGCATTTGAGGGACAAGATGAAGGTTTGGTGCTTCCAGCCCAGGAGGCTTTCATAGCAGACTCAGAATGACCAGAAGGATATAGCTGGGAGTCTTCAGAAGTGATGTAGGTCTCTATGGTGTCCAAGGTGAGTTTACTCTCTTCCACAGTGTTCACCACAGAGGATTTGAACATTTTCCATTCCGAAGTTTTTGGAAGGGAGTTGAGGAAAATGAAAGAGAGGACTTTGTTGTCCACAGAGAATTTCATCCCAGCAAGGTGGGATTCAACAGTTTGAAGTGTAGAGATATGTTCAGAGACAGCAGAGGTTCCATTCCGTGTACTGCTAAAGAGTTGTTGGAAGAGGTAGAAGATGGAGGAGATGTTTGGAGTCTCTAGAGCTTTATGAGCACATCAAAGAGTCCTTTTGAGCTGGTCTGGTTGCAAGTTTTCATCAGCAGAGCATCTGAGATGCATAGCTGAATGATGCCATGAGCCTTCTCATCGTGTTCCTTCCATACTTAGATAACAGAGGCAGTGGTAAGGGTTGACACAACCGGCTTTACATCAGTTCCAGCAACTATGCCAAAAACCTTTTCAGTGCGAAGCTTTGTCAAGATTCAAACCTTCTAGATTTCATAATTGTTTGGTCCTGTAGAGGTTTCTTCTGCATAAATAGTGTCTGAGGGAGACATGGTGCAGATGCAAGTGAGTGAGTTCAAGATGAACTGGGAGTGAGTTCTGAAAAGAACTAGAGTGCACTGAGGGAAGTGTGAGATGGAATTTTAAGTCATTTCTGATTGCTACTATTTAGCTTGCGCCAACAGGCTCATAACCTGACAATGGGTGGAGGTATACTTGTATTATGTTACCTGCAATATTATAGTAGCAAACCTGAAAGAACATTTTGAATTTCCAATACTTCCAATGCTTCTGGAAAAGCACGGGAAAGTTCCAGAAGTGGTTCGAGTGGTTCCAGACCTTCCAGTGATTCCAAGTCCGGAAGTGCATGGAAAAATTCTGGAAGTGGTTCCAGAATGGTGGTTCTGGATATTGGAATCTGGAAGCATCAGAACTAAGATTGGATACTGTCAGTTGGCAGTGAAGATGTCAAGGAGGTGGGACAGGGAGCCTGTTGGGAATGGGGTCTAAGGGAAGGGGTGAGCTAGGGGTGTTGGGGAGGGGCATTCCTGGACAAGCACTAGGAGGCCTTCCATCACCAATAGTTCCCACAAGGGGTCCATGGTTGTGAGATCCAGTACTGAAAATGAAGACAGTGACATGTTGGCAGCAAAGGGGGAAAACCCTGCATTTGCCTGGTGGAGTTGGGGGAGAGGATGGGGTTGTCTGAGCTCCAGGGAGTTCAGGAGATCCTGGAGCAGAGGGGATGGAGGTTGAAACTGGAGATACCAGCTGTCTGGTTCCCTGGGGTGGGGAGAGAAAAATGAGGGGGATGGCTTGATGGAGAAGATCCTCTGGTAGTTGGATGATGAGGTTGAGGATCTCCACTGAGTGGAGTGAGTCAAGAACAATGTTCCATGTCTTGAAGAGTGCCACAACCTCCTTGGATAGGGGGTTGGGGCTCTCTGCAATCTTCCCTCTAGCGATGGCATAGTATTGATAGAGGATGATGAGTTGGTGAATGTAGGAGGCATGTGGATAAGTGGGGAGTCCCTTGAGGGCAAGGATGCACAAGGGTTTTTCTAGGAATTCTGTGATGAAGGTTCTATAGTTGAAGGCAGGGAGCTATTGGAGAAGGATGAGGAGGTTGTAGGTGTAAGACATGTTGGAATGAGGTTCAAATAGATGGGGGTTCCCCTTAAAAGGAGTTCCAGTTGAAACTCAGCCCAAGACAAAAAGGTTATGGTCCAGGATGAAAACAGAATGGTTATTACAAAACAGAGTGGAAAACTAGTTCCATCCCCATAAAAGGAACAATGGGTCAGGGACCCTAATCATCCATGAGATCTTCTTCGGCTAGTTGTGCCTGTTCCTCAGAACTGAGGTCCAGAGGATCCCAGAACTGGGCACCACCCCATGTGTTGGTCTTGTTGGATTTGTACATGGAGGTATGATAGGATTGGAGGCAAATAAGTGCCCACTTGAATTGGATCCTGTCAATTGCCATAATGGAGATGATGGGGCAATTGAGTAAACAAAATGTGTAGAAGAGCACATAGGTAATGGTGAGGACAAGGATGGTAATGAGGTTGGTGTGACCTAGGGAGATGGAAAAAGAGAGCTGCGTAGTGGGATGGATGGTGGTGAGCGAAAAAGAAGGGTTTTGGGTTCCTAGGTGTTTTCAGCTGAAGAGTATCCTTTCCAGAAGATGAGGAATTGGCAGCAATGAGCAGATCCTCAATGGGCAAGGATCTGATTGATTTTGTATTCCTCTTCCCCAGCGATCAGATTGGAGGGAGGATTATGGAAGTTTGGGCTGTGCTCTGTGGTTTCCCTATGAGAGGAAAGGAGGGAAGCATGGAAGACATCATGTATCTTCCACATCAGAGGAAGTTTTAGCCAGTAGGTGGTGTGGGAGATCACCTAAGTTATCTCAAAGGGACCTGTCTGCTTTTGGGCAAGCTTCCTGGAAGGAAGCCAAAGTCGGAGGTTCTTGAATTTCAGCCAAACCTTATCACCTAGTTTTCAGGGCTTAAAGTTGGAGGATATACATTCCCTTATGAGCTGTTGGGCTTGCTCATGAGCAGTGTGAGCCTCATTTTGAGCCTCATTGAGAGAGTGGAGTTGTTATTCAAGGGTGGGGAGGAAGATCTTTTCAAGGGGTGGATAGACATGGGGTTCATAGCCCATCATGAGAGAGAATGGGGTTTGTTTGGTCACTGAGTGCACTGCAGAGTTATGGAAGAATTCCACAGTGGGTAGGAGAGATTTCTATTTCAAGGGGTTTCCTGTGCAGAATATGTGGAGGTAAGTTTCAAGTTCCTGGTTGACACACTCTGTTTCTCCATCTATCTGAGGGTGGTAGACAGTGGAGAAGGCAAGATTGTACTATAGGAGATGGGAGAGCCGTCTAGAGAAGAAACAGTGGAAACTAAATGAAGTCTAGAAAACAAAAGGGCAAGTCACTGGCATCTATAGGGGTGGGGATGGATAGGGGTAACATGGATAGAGGGAATGAAGGGAAAATTGTAACAGTGTGCAGATATACACAATGAAGTGCTTTACAGCCCTCAGTGTCTGATCCTTTGAATGGATACAGATGACCCAGCCCATGGAAGTAAAATCATCATAGAAGACAACAGTGTACTTGTAATGATGATACAACTCTACCTCTAGAAACTTAAGGTCTGAGTGGATCATCTCAAAGGGAGCAGTTGCCTGCTTCTCGCTATGAGGGAAAGAGCAATTTGACTATTTGCTGAGCTTGCATCCAGGGCATATCAGAACTTGTGATGGAATATCAACATCAGGGAAGTCCTTTAGGTATTTCTTTGCCACTTGTAGAACCTCCTTTGAGAGGTGGCTTAGGCGACAGTGGAGTAATTCAAAATCTGCAGAGACCATACTGGTAGAGTTGGTATGTGAGTGTATCACAGGAGTGCATATCCAGTACATTGTGTCATTTCCATGGCTATGAAAAGATATAATAGTGCATTTGTAGCACTTATCATAGAATGTGATCTCATTCAGCCTGGTTGTTAGCGTTAGACAGGTGTCTTTCAAAAGAGTGCCTATGGATATCAGTTTAATATCACATGAAGGCATATAGATGACCAGCAATAACCACACAGGTTGTCCATTAAACTCTATGATGACAGAGCCAATGCCCTTTATAGGGGCATGGCCATTTGCCATTTGCATATACTGGGCCTTGGAGAATGTGTTGTACTTGACAAAATCACTTAATTTGTTTGTGAAATAGGACAAAGCCCCTGAGTTGAGTAGCCATGTATGAGGTGAGACTGCATGTGGGTCAGCTTTCCCTTTTCCTTTATTCTTACTGTCATGCTTGTTGCAGTTGTCACACATGGTAAACAGCACAGTAGTAGAATTGTCACTATCTACTACATGGCATATCAACAAGTATGTATGTACAATCTGAGGCGATAAAGACTGCACGTCAGTGCCAGTAGGACCATGACAGGGATTGGGTACTTGCCAGGATGTCTGAGATACAAAGAATCGCTCAATGACTCTCATTAACAGTGGTGTTGTTGCAACACTGTTGCCACTTGTCATCTCTCTATTGTGAGCACTTTCCAGTGTGACACTTCTTCTTCTCCTCACCATTACCCTGCTGCTGCTGCTGGGAAAAGTTGGGATCCTCTTCCTTGCACTTGACATTGGAAATCTTGTTAGTGCTGGACTGCGCCTGCTGGTTTTGCGGTTGCTGGCCGCCAGAGTGATTGGGCTTATGCTTACTGGCAAATTGTTGCCAAGCTGCCATGGTGAGCTTTTCCAGCTCATGCATCAAGATGTCCTCTGCTGTTTTGCCATCCTTTATCTCCATCACTTTGGAGTTGAGGAGTTGGGTAGTGAAGTCCATGTACTGAGGAAGTTTTGCCAGGGTAATCATCATCTGGATCTTCATTGGGATCTTGTAATCTATGTCTGCGAGTTGTGTGAAGTGCGCATTCAGCTTGGCAAATGCTGCAGCTTGGTGGTTATTCTCTGGGATCACCAGCCCAATCATCACTTTAAACTCTGAATAGGCAGAGGCGAGGGAAGGGGTGTCATACTTCTTCTGGAGGTCATCCCAGAGGGACTTTGCTATGTCTATGTCAGCATAACATTGCATAACATTGGGCTCTAGTCAAAGCTTGATGGTGCTGACTGCCTTATCATTGTTCTTGTCCCAAGTGTCCTGCTTCACTTATAACACAGCTTTCTCCTCTGGAGTCAGGGTAAGTTGCTTGCCATCCTTGTCTACTGGAAAGGATGGGTGTGACTTTTGCATCTTCTGCCAGGAGCTGGAGAAACAGAGGAAAGCCTCCATTTCTTGAGCTCAGTGCCAGTAGTTGGAGCCATTAAGCTTGGGGATACAGTAGAGTGCATTGGTTGAGATGGTTATAATATGAACTATGGGTTGGACATCAGTAACCAAGTTGATCAATGAAGGAAAAACTAAGTGGTGAGCAGAGTTACTGCATCAGTGATGCCCAGAGCCCTTATAGCAATGGTTTGACATAGTCTCTCCATGCTTAAGTTCTGGGTGAATTTTCACTGATGTTTGTGACAATGTCAAGGTAAATCTTGTGCACATTTCCACCACAACAAGTATCCAGTGTTGCCATACAGGATAAGTTCATTTGCATTCACTGTTTGAGCATCTCTGCATCAGAACATGGTGGCATTCACCAATGGGTATCACACAGTGTTTCCACACAGTGCATTGCTGTCATATCCCAGATTTTCCTTAAGTCCAACTCTGGGCTTCCAAATTGACTCTGAACATATTCCAACCTTTTCTCCTTTCTTGCCTTCCGGACTTGTTCTCCACTTTCCTCCAATTTTAACTCTGTTCCTATTATTCATTTCATATGACATTTATCATTGCTAACAAACTTCAAATCTGTGTCTCACTTAGTAGCACAGCTCCAGGCATACTTACCTCTGTCATAGCATGGGAATATTTACTTCTGACTTCTGTGTAGTTAGTCATTTGGACCTGATTTCTCCATATATAAACCTCTGTACTTTGTCTCTAGTACTTCAGTTCGAATATCAACTTAATCACTTCCTTTGAGTCACTCTCGATCCTTACTCTTGTTCTCCTCTGAAATATGAGGTCCTTAGGGAACTGGCAAGGGAGTGACACATAAGTCCTGCACCAACAACCTCATCCCTCCATCTACCTCTGACTTTCCATCATACCTCTGGTACACCTCTGCCCCAACCTCTGACCCTTTGCACTTGTGCACCTCCAAACTTTGTTGGACTCATCCAGACGAACTGGACTTAATAGTATATTCAAACTAAAACTTGTTAAAGTTCCCAGTCATGACTAGCCGCACTTGTGCTACCTGTACTTGTGCTATCCACACAACCCACAATAGTCTGCTCCAGACTGCCTTTGGCAGTCATTGAACCATTCCCAGCGAGTTCATCAGTCTCACTGCACATACCATGCCCTCAATCTCAGAATTGCAAGGCATCTCAACCTCTCTGCTTACTCTGCTCCCCTCCCACTTCCACAAACTTCCTCCAGACAATGAAAACCTTTGTAGTGAATGTCCAGAGAACCCAGTAGGGCATGGAGCAGGAGGTGGGGATGGTGACAATGACAGTGACCCAGATGACTCCCATGACTCTTCTGACCCTGACAATGATGATCTGTTCATCGACAACAATGACCCCATAAACAACCTCATTGACGCCATCCGCAACATGACTTGCCAAGCCCCCCATCACGGAAGAGGCTCCTCTGAGTCCAAAACCAAAGTCCATGAACCGGACACTTTCGACAGATCTGATCTGAAGAAACTTCATTCATTCACTGTTCAATGCGAACTGAACTTTCAAGTGAACCCCCATTCTTTTAGGATGGATTGTAACAAAGTCACATTCACCCAATCCTACCTGAAGGGTGTTAAGAACGCAGACACTAGTCTCCAGTATGGGAATCCTATCTAGCCGCTGGGAACAGCCTCAAGTAGGTCTCACACAATGACAATGAAGTGCGGAGGGAAGTCTCGTAGAAGGATGCTGCCAACTACGGAAGGATCTCACTCAGACGGGGCCAAGTGGTACTAGAAACTAGCATGTTAAGCATAGAACTAGATGGGGAATACAAGTACAGGCAGCTAGGTATATATAGGGAGGAGCGGAGTACGAAATGGGAGCAAGAGATCCCATTTTGGGAGGTACTGTCTGTCCACGACGAAAGGAGAAAGGTTACATAACCACAATGAAAAGGGAATGGACCATAATGAAAAGAGATGGACGCAGCCTAGGAAGTCAGAAAGGAAATATGGCTGCATCTCCACGACCGAAAGAAGATGGACCATACCGCTTTGGGAATGGACCTAGATGAAATGGGAATAGAGGTTAACATAATAGGGAATGGGCCGCATGTGCGGTGCCATATGCCATCTAGAAAGGAAATGGTGGAAACTGAATGAAGTCTGGAAAATGAAAAGGCTCGTTGTTGGCATCTATAGGGTTGGGAGTGGATAGGGGTAATGCGGATGGGGCAAATGAGGGGAAAATTGTAACATTACCCCCTTCATACTCCTGAGGTACCACCTCAGAATGTCTCAGAACTTCCACTATCATCACTATCTCCTCCTGAGAGAAGTCCAGTAGGGGTGAACCGTCCGGAAGGGGCAGTGAAGAGATGAGTCCGTCCAGGTTTGTTGCACTCGTAGAGGGAGTGGCTGATGGTACTGCAGTTAGGGCAGCATCACATAGGGCAACAGCGCTGAGCATGTCCAGGGGAGAAGACCTCACAGAGAGGACATCTGTACTGGGGGCAGTTGGGATGGATGTGGTCAGTGGAGTTGCAAGTGTAACAAAATTGTCCATGCTGTTGGCATTGGTGATGACGTCGAGGAGATGGGACAGGGAGTCCATTGGGAAGGGAGCTTGAGGGGACAGGTGTGCTAGGGGTAGCTGGGGAAGGCGTTCTGGTATGAGGACCAGGAGGCCTTCCGTCACTGACAGTTCCCACAAGGGGTCCATCATTGCCAGATGCAGCGCTGAAAACGAAGACAGTGGCATGTTGTCAGTGGAGGGGGTGAGCCCGTGCATCAGTGGGTGGAGTGGGAGGGGGAGAAGATGGGGTGGTCCGAGCTCCAGGGAGTTCAGGAGATCCTGGAGTGGAGGGGATGGGGGTCTGAGCTGAAGGTACCAGCCATCAGGTCCCCAAGGGTGGCAAAAGGAAGATGAGGGGGATGGCTCGATGGAGAAGATCCTCTGGTAGTTGGATGATGAGGTTGAGGATCTCCACTGAGTGGAGCGTGTCAAGGACGATGTTCCGCATCTTGAAGAGTGCCACAACCTCCTCAGATAGGGGGTTGGGGTTCTCTGCAATCTTCCCTCTAGCGATGGCATAGTATCAATAGAGGGTGATGAGTTGATGGATATATGAGGCATGCAGATAGGTGGCAAGTCCTTCAAGGGTGAGGACGCAGGAGGGTTTTTTGATGAACTCAGCGATGAAAGTTCTTTGGTTGAAGGCGGGAAGTTGTTGGAGGAGGACGAGGAGGTCGTAGGTGTAAGACATGTTGGAATGGGGTTCAAATAGGCGAGTGGGGGTCCCTTAATAGGGGTTCGAAGTTGAAACTCTGTCCATGACGAAAAGAATAAGGTCCAGGCAAAAGTGGATGGTTATTACAAAACAGGGTGGGAAACTAGTCCCATCCCCATAGAAGGAACAATGGACCAAAAGGCCCTAATCGTCCATGAGGTCTTCCTCGGCTAGTTGGGCCTGTTCCTCAGGACTGAGGTCCAGAGGATCCCAGGACTGGGCACCACCCCAAGCGTTGGTTTCATCGAACTTGTACATAGACATACGGTAGGATTGGGGGCGGATAATTGCCCACTTGAACTGGATCCTGCCAATCACCATTATGGAGATGATGGGGTGATTAAGTGAATGGAACGTGCGAAAGAGCACGTAAACGAAGGAAAGGGCGAGGATAGTGATGAGGTCGGCATGACCCAAAGAGATGGAAAAGGAGAGCTGCATAATAAAGGGGATGTAGGTGAGTGGAGAAGAAAGGCTCAGTTGGGGAATTCAGAAGGGAAGTGAGCTTTATAAGCTGCAAGGGTGGTCCGTGCATGCATTAGGTTGGCTTTGGGTTCCCAGGTGTTTTCGGCTGAAGAGTATCCTTTCCAGGAGATAAGGAATTGGCGGCGGAGAGCGGAGCCTTGGTGAGCGAGGATTTGGTCAATTTCATATTCCTCTTCTCCAGCGATCAGATCAGGAGGAGGATTTAGGAAATTGGGGCTGTGTTCTGCAGTTTCCCTATAAGGGGAAAGGAGGGAAGCATGGAAGACATCATGTATCTTCCATGTTTGGGGAAGTTTTAGCCAGTAGGCAGTGTGGGAGATCACCTGAGTTATTTTGAAGGGACCTAGCCGCTTTTGGGCAAGCTTCTTTGATGGAAGTCGCAGTCAGAGATTCTTGGATTCCAGCCACACTTTATCGCCGAGTTTCCAAGGCTTAAAGTTGGAGGAGATACATTCCCTCATGAGCTGTTGGGCCTGCTCATGGGCAGCGTGAGCTTCCTTCCGAGCCTCGTCAAGGGAGTGAAGCCGTTGTTCAAGAGTAGGGAGGAAGGTTTTTCCAAGAGGGGGGTAGGCATGGGGTTCATAGCCCATCATGAGAGAGAACATGGTTTGTTTAGTAACCGAATGTACTGTGGAGTTATGGGAGAATTCCGCAGTAGGGAGAAGGGATTTCCATCTGGAGGGGTTCCCTGCGCAGAAGATGTGGAGGTAGGTTTCGAGTTCCTGGTTTACTCATTCAGTTTCTCCATTTGTCTGGGGGTGGTAGGTGGTGGAGAGGGCAAGGTAATACTGCAGGAGGTGGGAGAGTTCTCAAGCAAAGGCAGAAGCAAACTGAGGTCCACAATCAGAGATAAGTTCATCGTGGAGGCCAAAGTGAGGGAAGACCTGTTTGAAAAAGAGTGATGCAACACCAGCGGCATTGATCATTTTGAGACAAGGGATGAAAATAACCCCCTTCATAAGACCATGGTTGACCACAACCATGACAGAGTCAAAGCCATTGGAGACTGGGAGGTCGATGATGAGGTCAACAGAGAGGTGTTGGAACGGGTGGGTGGTGGCTATGGGAAGGGGGGTGAGACTGGGGGTGGTAGGGTGAGTGTTCGCCTTGTGGGACTGGCAAACAGCACAACTGGCGATGAAGCAGCGGAGGAAGGAAGTGAGGCCCGGCCACCAGTAATCACGCTGGATACAGTGGACCATGTGGAAGTAACCCTCGTTCCCCCTGGCGGGGGAGACATGAAGGGAGGAGACCAAGTCATGGCAGGCAGGTTCAGGGATGTAGAGGCAGCCCTTGAAGTAAAGGCAGCCCTCCAGGAAGGTCCAGTCGGCCTTAGAGGTGCGGGGGAGGAATGGGGCCTCAGATCCAAGAGCAGCGAGAGCATCGATGACCAGGGGGTCGGAAGGAGTGGAGTCAGTGATCTTGACAGCCAGTTCGGTGTCAAGAGCACAGACAAAAGCATCAGAGGGGAGCAGTGTTACTTCTGCATTGTCTGAGGTGGTGTCCACCTTGGCCACATGTAAGAGCGCATCTGCGGGGCCCATCTGCGAGCCTGGACAGTAGTCCCAGCAAAGGTCAAAGTCCTGAATGAAAAGCATCCAGTGGGCTTGATGGCAAGATAGCTTATGAGGGGCCTTGAAATATGTGAGATTCTTGTGGTCGGTAAGAATCGTCATGGGGTGGTAGGTGCCGGTGAGGTAATGGCGCCATTCTTCAAGAGCGAGGATTACAGCCAGGAGTTCATGATCGTAAATATCATAGTTCCGTTCAGCAGAACCGAAGGTGTGAGAGTAATAGGTGCAGGGGTGTAGGTCACCATTTGAGTCCTTCTGCATAAGGACGGCTCCGGCCGCGAGGAGGGAGGCGTCAGTCATGACAAAGAACAGTTGTTGGATATCTGGAAAACTGAGGACCGGTTTCCGGAGAAAGCACTTTTGGAGACAGCGGAAGGCGGTCTCCTCAAGCAATCCCCATTCCCACTGGTAGTTCTTACTAGTGAGAGCATTGAGGGGACGGGTGATGGTCGCAAAGTCTGGTATGAACTTGTGATAAAAGTTGCAGAAGCCCAGGAAAGAGCGTACTGCCTTGACGTTTTGTGGAGGGGCCCAGTCACGAATGGCGGCCAGTTTGACTGGGTCCATGGCGACTTCCCCTTCACGGATGATCATCCTGAGGTATTCCACCTCGCGGATGCTGAAGAAACATTTGGAAAGTTTGAGCCCCAAACTGTGCTCCCGGAGTCGCTCTAGAACCAGTTTGGTGCAGATCTTGTCGGCGGCAGAGTCGCAGGAATGGATCAAGAGGTCGTCCATGTAGATAACCAGCCATCCATTGGTGATATAATCACTGAAGATGTGGTCCATGTGGTACGATTCAGTATATGTGCGCCTCCGTTTTCCTTATATCATCTCGTTTCTCTACTTTCGCCCTCCCTGGAATGCTAACACCAGGTCGAGATGACTACCTTCTTCTCTTTAACCCAGATGGTTTCAGCGTCATTGCGTTACCTTGAACGCACTCTCCACGCCGTTCTCTTCTCTATTGCCGGTAGGAGATACGCACTTACTTCTTTCGCTTATCTATGGACAGCCTTCTCCTCTAAGTGATTCTCTCGCGTCACTTACGTCTCCCCTAGTTACCATCATGACTCATTCGTGACTCAGCCGTTCTATCTGCTTCCATGATGTTCTATTGATTAGTCATCCGCAGTAGTTCACGAATACTTATACCGAGCTGCATGTACTTTAGTTCCTTATTCTTGATCTACGCAATACAACGTCGTTGTACGCTCTCAAGTTTCCCTTGTCCTAAGTCTCTTGACTTGAGGAACTTCGAACCCTTGACCTTGACCCCTGACTTGTCTTTTGTCGATTGCTTTGTTCTATCGAGGACGTTGTGTCTCTTCGTGAGTACCTCCCTCGAGACAAACAGAGTACGTTCAACGTACAGCGTACGTTTCGCGTAACACCATGAGGGCTTGGAAGGTGGGAGGGGAATTGCACATTCCGAAGAACATGACATTGGGCTCAAAGAGACCAAATGGAGTGATGAACACGGCTTTCCATCGGTCAGCTTCGGTGATGAGGACGTTGTTATATCCCCATCGGATATCCATCTTGGTAAAGATGGAAGATCCCTTGAGCTTATCCATCAGGTCGGAGATGAGAGGGAGGGGGTAAGTGTTCTTGATGGTGTGGGAGTTCAAGTATCAGTAGTCCTGGCACAGGCGAAGAGTGCCATCCTTCTTGGGAACGAAGAAGAATGGGCTGGCCTGTGGAGACTTGGAAGGGCAGATTTTTCCATCTTTGAGATGCTCGTCGATGAACGCCTTACACACCTCAATCTCCTTTGGGTTGAGGGGGTAAGCTTTGGCACATTTTGGGACGAAGTCCTTGTCCAGTTCGATCATATGGTCAAATGATCGAGAGGGAGGAAGTTGTCCATTGGGAGGCTTTTGAAAGATGTTGGCAAACATCTTGAATTGTGGAGGTAATACCTCCTCCTTAGGTTGTTCCTTCTGAGTGAGTTCAGTGGACAGTGTGGTCTTCCGAAGCCATTTGGAAGAGTTTCAGTTGACTTGTTTCTGAAGAAGCTTTTCCAACTTCTCAGAAGGGTCGACATTGAGATAGCGAATCAGGTATCGTTGCCTGAGCGCTTCTGGGTCATTGTGACGAAGGGTCGGGAGTTTGTCAGGGATCCCGATGGCTCCAGTTGCCCAGTTGATGATTGGATTGACCTCCTGTAGCCAAGGGAGGCCAAGGATGACGTTCTGCAAGCTGCAGTTGATCACCATGAAAGTCTGGGTCATTTCTGCCCTGGAGATTCGTATTGTGAGCTGGACTTCATGTCGTATGAGTCCGCTCATATTGGAAGTGCCGTCCACATTATGTGCCTTTAAAGGGTGAGCCATACGTGTCTTTGGCCACTTCATGCGTTCGACGAGGTTGTGATCAATGAAGCATCCAGTAGCACCACTGTCAAGAAGGGTGGTGGTGTTGACGATTTTTCCTATTGGTCCGACAAAAGCTGATAGAGGGATTTGAATTGATCTAGCATTTTTGTCAGATACTATTACAGGAGCGATTGTATGGGAAGGCAGTGATGTCGAGGCACTCCTTCCATCTAAAAACCCTGTTGAGATTCTTCTGTCTGCGCGAAAGAGATCTCTTCTTCCTCTTCATTGTTGACTTGTTCGCCTTGCTCGTCGAGACCCTTGTCGAAACAAATCTTCAAGGTTCGAAGAGCATGGGTGCAGTCAATATTCAGGGTATGGATGTACTCCTGAATTGGGTCCTTTTTGGCTGGATGTGGGGGTGGAGGAGGAGGGGGAGACTTGGTGGTCTCAGTGATGCGGACATTCTGGGGACGGGGTTGGGTCCCACAAGGTCAGGAAGAGGTGTTTCCTTGGTTCTTGGGGTGGTTCCAAGTACTACACCCAACCTTGTGACAGATGAAGCATTTGTTGCTTTGCATGTGTTCGGCGGGGGCAGCAGGAGTGAGGTAGACGCTGTCAACATCCATGGCCATGGGATCACATGAGTGAGGGGGGGAGGAAGAGGAAGTGGAGGGGATGTATGGCCCTCCCCTTTGAAGGGATTTTAACCTATTGGCAGCATCAAAGAATTGACCTGCCTTGTCGAGCCAAGCAGAAACTGTGGGGGGTTCATCTGGCAAGGCCATCATACTGCACGCCAGCGACTCTGTCACTGTGTACTTGACCAGGTCCTTCAGGATATCCTGGTCTGAGACACCCAATCTTCCAGCTTCAAGCTTGAAGGCTGAGTGGAAGGCATGGAAGTCACCTGAAAAGGGCTTTCCCTCCATGTGAATATTGTGCAAGGCCATCCTGGCCCTTGTGGTGGTGTCCTTTGGGACAAAGACGCACTTAAAGTCCTCCAGCAACTTTTCCAGCATCTTGTCTGCTGACTCAATACTCGGATCGGCCAGCTTCATTAGCCATCCCTCAGAGAAGGCTATGCCCCACCCCTTGCTCATTTTGTTGAGGAAGGTTATGGTGGCAGCGTCATTGGAGTAATAGGCCATATTCATGGTAAAATATGCCTTCATAGCTAGGAGCCAGCGATTGGCATCCTCAGCTTTCCCAGAGAAGTCATCAGGTAGTCCAGCTTTGAGCTCAGACTGTTTGTTGGAAGTAGACATGATGGCAGGTGGGTAGAGGGAAGGGTCTACTTGGATGGGTTCATCAAAGTGAAGGTAGTTGTCATTGAGGGGTGCCGGTGCTAAAGGTAGAGGGTGGTACTCACGAAGAGATGCAGCGACCTCTCCTTGGGGAGTGTGAGCACGGGGAGTGGCAGAGGAGGACGTACTGGCAACAGCTACAAGTTCCAGGAAGGATCCACCGGAAGGTTGGGAGGAGCTTGGTAAAGCTGGGAGATGTTGCAAGCGATCAGTTCTCAGTTCTTCTGTCGGATGATATTCCTCGTTCGAGGATGATGATGAAGGAGATCCGCTATGAGGTGTAGAGGCACCAGAAGGAGAGGTGGGAGCTTCCTTGTCAGTGTCGGTGTCAGAGAAGTTGTGGGCAGAGAATCGACAAATGGTGAGGGTGAGGGTGGGGTGTCCTGTTGCGCAGAGGCAAGGACGTTGGAAGATCTAGTTCTTTTGTTAAGAATGCAGACACTAGTCTCCAGTATGGGAATTCTATCTAGCCACTGGGAACGGCCTCGAGTAGGTCTTGCACAATGACAATGAAGTGTGGAGGGAAGTCTTGTAGAAGGACGCTGCCAACTACGGAAGGGGTCTCACTCAGACGGGGCCAAGTGGTACTAGAAACTAGCATGTTAAGCATAGAACTAGATGGGGAATACAAGTACAGGCAGCTAGGTATATATAGGGAGGAGTGGAGTACGAAATGGGAGCAAGAGATCCCATTTTGGGAGGTGCTGTCCATCCATGATGAAAGGAGAAAGGTTACATAACCACAACAAAAAGGGAATGGACCATAATGAAAAGAGATGGACGCAGCCTAGGAAGTCAGAAAGGAAATATGGTTGCGTCTCCACAACCGAAAGAAGATGGACCATACTGCTTTGGGAATGGATCTAGATGAAATGGGAATAGAGGTTAACATAATAGGGAATGGGCCACATGTGTGGTGCCATACACTGTCTAGAAAGGAAACGGTGGAAACTGCATGAAGTCTGGAAAACAAAAAGGCTTGTCATCAGCATCTATAGGGTTGGGAGTGGATAGGGGTAACACGGATGGGGCGAACAAGGGGAAAATTGTAACAAAGGGCATGGCCCTGGACTACTTTGAGCCAGACCTGCTCAGAGATGTAGCTCCGGAACATTGCCCACTCTGGATGGATGACTGGCAGTTGTTCCTCTACAAGCTTCAGGCCAACTTTAGCCCCCATGACCCCATTGCTGAAGCAGAGGCTCAGCTTGAGCAACTGCACATGTGCAACAACCAGCACATCAGCAAATACCTCGTTGAGTGGAATCAACTTGCAAACCAAGTCCGTGAGTGGGGTTCTGGTGCTCTCCACTGGAGCTTCTACAATGGACTTCTGGATCGAATCAAGGACGAGATTGCCTGTCAGGGTAAGCCTGACACCATCTATGCAATGCACACTCTCACACAACAAATTGACCAAAGGTATTGGGAGTGCAAAGAGGAAGTAAACCACACTTCTAAAGCTTCTGGTTTGTCCTCCAACACCAATAACTCATCCTCCTGTTCCTCCGCTCCCACTTCCACCACATCATCATCTGCCTCAAACAATTCCAGTGGCAAGTCCAAGGACTCTTCCGAGTCTAAGGGCAAGTCCACCAATATCTCTGCCTCCAAACCTGACCTCTCATTGAAACTCAGTGCAGACAGCAAGCTCACCACTGCCAAATGCCAACGTCGCTTTGATGAGAAACTCTGCATGGTCTGTGGCCTAGCTGGTCACATGGCAAAGGACTGCAAGAAGTCTTCCTCGAAGGCTTCCAAGGCTCGTGCAGTTACCACCACCACAACTCCAGAAGACAAACCAGTTAACTCTAAGGAGTCAGAAAAATAGTCCACAACCTCCACAGCTCCACATGGTCTGGAGGTTGTGTTGACAACAACCGTGCACTAAAGGAGATTCAACTCAATGCGTCTGCTCTCTCTGATTCCAAATCCCTTGTACCTACTGTCTCTCTAGTTGCCTATGATATTCCATCATTTTCAGTGCTCATAGATTCAGGATCCTCCAATTGTTTTATAGATACAACTTTTGTTAATAACCATGGACTTCCGATCTATTTCATACCTCCACTCCAACTCTGCCTTTTTGATGGTACTACGAATTCAACCATTACCCAAGCTCTTGACACCTTTATCTGTTTTGAAACTGGCAATATCACTCCGATGACATTATATGTCACTATGCTCAATGGCTCCTGTTCTCTTATTCTAGGACAAAACTGGCTCACCTGCCACAATCCATTGATTGATTGGGTTATGAGCAGTATCTCATTCCATTCACCTGTGCAAGCCATGCCAGCCCCTCCAAGCTCACCCCTGCAGCCTCTAGTCTTACCTCCAGCTGACTCTCCCGATCCACCACATTTTTGTGATCACAAAGCCCCTCCTATTGCATTTGTTGGTGCACCTGCATTTGCACTAGCTTGTCACCTGGAAGGCTCTGTCGAATTCAGTCTCCAAATCTGCACCAAAGAGAGTAACCTCCATTTTTTCACCACTTTCAATGATCCAGTGGATCTTTCCAGTATACCTCCAGACTACCATGAGTTTGCTGATGTTTTCAGTAAGAGCAAAGCATCCACACTACCTCCTCATTGCAAACACAATCTAAAGATCAATTTGGAAGACAGCACCTCTCCTCCCCTTGGTACCCTCTACTCCCTTTCCTCCACAGAGCTTGAGGCACTTTGTACATTCCTCGATGAAAACCTCACTAACAGATTTGTCCATCCCTCTTCCTCTGCTCATGCTGCTCTGGTCCTGTTTATCCACAAGAAGGATGGTTCACTCTGCCTCTGCATTGACTTTCGAGGACTGAATAAGATTATGAAGAAAAACCGCTACCTGCTTCTGTGCATCTCCAACCTCCTAGACGCTCTGAGCAATGCTAAGATTTATACCAAAATCGACCACCAGCATGCATACCATCTGGTCCACATAGCCAAGGGCAATGAATGGAAAATGTCTTTTCGCACGCATTATGGCTTGTATGAGTGGCTGGTAATGCCCTTCAGTCTCACGAATGCCCCCACTGCTTTCCAGCAGTTTGTGAATACAATCTTCACAGATCTACTTGATGTCTACATAATTGTCTACCTGGACAACATCCTAATATTCTCTGCAGATAAGTCTGCTCACAAGGAGCATGTTCAGGAAGTCCTCCAATGACTCCATAAACATAATCTCTACACAAAACCTGAGAAGTGTGAGTTCCACACTGACTCTACTGAGTACCTTGGATACTGCCTATCTTCAGCTGGACTTACCATGTCTGCCAAGAAAGTCCAAGCCATACAGGATTGGCCTGAACCTCATAAAGTCAAGGATGTACAATCCTTCTTAGGCTTTGCTAATTTTTACCATCGATTTATTGACAACTACTCCGCCATAGTCACTCCTTTAACTTGCCTTACCTGCAAAGCCATCTCATGGTCATTCTCCAACGATTGTCGCTCTGCATTCCAGAAACTCAAGGACACCTTCACCTCTGCTCCTATTCTTACTCATTGGATGTCTGATGCCCCTATGATTGTAGAGACTGATGCTTCTGACTATGCTATAGCTGGAATATTTTCTCTCCAATGTCCAGATAAGGAAATCTGGCCTGTCACCTACTACTCTAGGGCTTGGCAACACTATCTTGAAGGTTCCACACTTCCAGTTGACATTGTCACCGACCACAAAAACCTTGAATACTTCACTATGACCAAGCTCCTGACTCACCAGCAAGCCCAGTGGTAAGAGTTCCTTTCCGGATTCAATATGGTCGTCTGCTTCCGTCCTGGTCGCCTTGGTGTGAAGCCTGATTCCCTCACTAGACACTGGAATGTCTACTCCAAAGAGGGGGATAAGGACTATGCTCGCATCAATCTACACAACTTCTGACCAGTATTCACCCAGGAGCAACTCACTGTGTCTCTATGAGCCACTTACTTAGCAGCTCCAGTCCTCCAGGCCAGCTCCATCTTTGATGTCAAAAATCTCCACAATGACATTCTTTCTGCTCTCCCCTCAGACCCAGTGGCCTCTGTACATATGTCCACCCCTCCAACACCTGACTCTTGTTGGTCTATCGATGCTGAAGGTTTCCTACGTCTAGACAATCACACCTATGTACCTGACACTGATGATCTTTGACTTCATGTCCTCCGGTTCAAACATGATCATCTGCTCTCTGGACATTTCAGACAAAACCATACCTTGGAGCTTATCCACTGCAAATACACTTGGCCAGGAATCAGAACGTTCATTAAGAAATATGTGTCCTCCTGTACCTCCTGCACACATGCTAAAGTTCCTAGACACAAACCATATGGTCTACTAAAACAACTCCCAATCCCTGAATGCCCATGGAACTCCATCTCAATGGACTTCATCGAACAACTTCTGGATTCCTCTGGTTACTCCGCCATCCTCGTCATCATCGACCGTCTCTCTAAGCAATGTACAGTATATTCATTCCAATGATGGACACCATAACTTCTCTGGAGTTAGCTAAGTTGTTTTTGATGAATGTCTTCTTGAAGCATGGCATTCCCTCCCACATCATCTCTGATCAAGGTTCTGAGTTCATGTCACACTTCTTTAGATCTTTAGGAAAAGCCCTTGACATCCAGTTACACTTTACCTCCAGTTATCATCCAGAAGGTGATGGCCAAACAGAGCATATGAATCAGATGCTAGAACAATACCTGCGCATCTATTGCAACTACCAACAGAATAACTAGTCTGAACTTCTGCCTCTCACAGAGTTTGCATACAACAATGCTCCTAGTGCCACCACCTGTTATGATATCCCCTTTTCTTTTCTTTTTCCTTGACTTAGCTAAGCCCTTTCATGGACTTATCTCTTTTCTTCCACAATGACTCACCCCCATTATGTATTACTCCACTTGCTTCGTCATCGCCTCCTTCCATCATGTTCCATCATATTCTTTTATGCTTCGTCATCCCACTTCTATGCCTGCCCTTAATTCTCTCATTCCAGTATATAGTTGTCGCTTTCACCTCATGTATTTTCTCAAGCTTGACCTACTTTCCCCTACCTTGAATAGTAGCGCTTGCCCACTCCTCCGTCGCTCCTTTCCGAGTGGACGTCCCTTGAACCATTGATCCAAGTCCACAGTTGTTGGACTTGTCCTTTGAACCTTTGACCTCATCTTGTGCAAACCATCGATGCTTTGTGCTACTCCTCGAAAGTCTACTTCTGTCTCTACCTGAGGCAGTCGTAACACCACCAGTGTTTCCTTGTTCTTCACAAACAAGGGCAATCATCCAAATATCTCCATACACCTGGAATGCGACCTCACCTCCACTCATGTGCTTGAATACTCAGTCAACCTCAATTCCCTACACCAATTCCTATATGAGGAAATGGACCATGCTCAAAAACATTACCAAGGACCTGCAGATGCCAAGCGAACTCCGGCTCTGGACTTCCAACCTGGAGATCAGGTGTTCATCAAGGCTAAGTACTTTAGGTTGACTAGACCATTCAAGAAACTATCAGAAAAGAACTTAGGGCCATATGAAATCATTGCTAAAGCTGGTACCCATTCCCTCATGCTCTGTCTTCCCAACTCTATGAAATCCGTACATCTGGTATTTCAAATCTCACAGCTAGAACCTTCAGTACCCAACATCATATCAAACCATGTATAACCTCCACTACCTCCAGTCAAAGTTGACAGAGAACTGGAGTTTGAGATCTCCAAGATCCTCAACTCAAAAATCAATCAAAGGCACAAGAATTGCAAATTGCTCTAGCTCGTATGTTGGTCAGGATATGAAGGTACTGACAAAGAAACTTCATGGTTACTAGCTACCGAACTAGATCACACATCGGAATTAGTTGCAGATTACCATCTCTGGTATCCGGACAAACCTGGACCTCACAATTAGGTGACAAGGAGCATTTTATACAGATTACTAAGATCAAAGAATGAGGTGACAAACAAGACAACTATACTACTCTACCATCTCTGCTTCAACTTCTGTGTCACTCTGCATCTCCTCCATCTCTTCCATCTCCTCCATCTCCTCTGCTTCCTTTGCTGTTTCCTCCATCTCATCAGTTTCCTCTGCCACCTCCACAATAATCCTTTCCATTGTTCCTTCCTCTACATCTGTGTTGTCCAACACACTCGCATTGTCCTCCAATCCACACCACACATCCCACACTTGCTCCTCCTTGGCATACGCCATCATTGTCATCAGATGATTATGGTGAGTGATGCGGCGATTCATCGTCCACATCTCATCCTGCATCTCCATAAGCACCATTGCAATGCTATGGCCTACCTCTGCCAACCCCACCATTCTGTCATTGCTCCAGCTCAGACCTGCC
The DNA here is from genome assembly GCA_038091315.1 of Porphyrellus cyaneotinctus. NCBI lineage: Eukaryota > Fungi > Basidiomycota > Agaricomycetes > Boletales > Boletaceae > Porphyrellus > Porphyrellus cyaneotinctus. The sequence goes on along the minus strand of JBBPOF010000010.1, from coordinate 38,936 downwards.
TCCTCTGACTGCTGCTTCTTTGGCAGTGGTGCAACTTCTTCAATTTCATTGTCACTCTGCTTCCTGCACTGGATGGGTTTTTCTTCTCCTGGTCGTTCACACTGTGCCTTGACCATGAAACATCCCTTGCAGGATGTTGCCTTTGGTTCTTCTCATGGCTCGCACACAAGATTGTTCTTTGTGCACTGGACATAGTCCAGTGCTGCCCACCCCTTGCCTTTGTTGGTGTGTTGTTGCACCACTACCTCTGCAGCCTGCTCCACAGTCAGCCCTGTTCAACTGTGATTTGACATCACTTACTCATTTCTTGGCCGCCTCTTTGGCCTCCTTGCATCTCTTCTCTTCCTCTGCCACCTTGCACCACCTCTCTTCCTCAGCCACCTGCCTCACTCTCTCCTCCTCTGCCTTCCTTCGTGCTTCCTCCTCTGCCTTCTTCTATGCCTCCTCCATCTTCCACCACTCCTCCACCTCCTTCCTTGCCATTGCTCGTCGATGTTGCTCCTTTACCTTGGCATTCCAGATGTCGTTGTTATTGTTCGCGTCTTCCGTGAGGTGTGTGTTGGACCAGTTTTTGATGTCAGTAATGTCAGACATGGTTAAGGAAGAAGTTAAGGAGAAAGCCCAGATTTATACTGCATCACTAAAAGATTCAGACTCCAATGCTTCAAACTCCGTATGTCCACAATCTGGACACCAAAGCAAACCCCCACCCTTGGCACATCATCACTCTATGGCCTTCAGGGGTTCAGGCCTAAGAGAGGGATATTGTCATATCCCAGATTTTCCTTAAGTCCAACTCCAGGCTTCCAAATCAACTCCAAACATATTCCAACCTTTTCTCCTTTCTTGCCATCCAGACTTGTTCTCCACTTTCCTCCAATTTTAACTCTGTTCCTATTATTCATTTCATATGACATTCATCATTGCTAACAAACTTCAAATCTGTGTCTCACTTAGTAGCACAGCTCTGGGCATACTTACCTCTGTCACAGCACAGGGATATTGATATTTACTTCTGACTTCTGTGTAGTTAGTCATTTGGATCTGATTCCTCCATATATAAACCTCTGTACTTTGTCTCTAGTACTTCAGTTCAAATATCAACTTAATCACTTCCTTTGAGTCACTCTCGACCTTTACTCTCGTTCTCCTCTGAAATATGAGGTCCTTAGGGAACTGGCAAGGGCATGACACATAAGTCCTGCACCAACAACCTCATCCCTCCATCTATCTCCAACCTTCCATCATACCTCCAGTACACCTCTGCCCCCAACCTCTGACCCTTTGTGCTCATACACCTCTGGACTTCGTTGGACTCATCTAGAAGAACCAGACTTAACAATTGCCCAGAGCTCATAACCTGTTGAGAGGAGTGTAACCCAATGGTTACTTACCTACAGATGGTGAAGCGGTTACTCTGAGATTGTTGTGATATAGGTTCAAGAGTGTTATTCAAATTCAGACTTAGATGAGTCTTATATTCTACAGGTGATTATTATGTAAGCTACTATATGTGTTTGCTACATGTCAACAAAGAAGGATGATTATACAGCCCCCAAGATCAAGTAAGTGTCACCTCTATGTACTTTTGTCAAGCAGGTTAGTACATGTTGTGCTAATGATGATGTGCCTCATTGAAATAAAATTCTCTCTGCAATCAGACCATATGCTGTCATGGTGACACAAGATTGGTGCTAGTGACATAATGTTATTGACAGTATAACAGGGATGCTAGTGACATGATGAACATCCTACTGCACTTGTCTTGTCATGAGTCATGATGCACACAACACATGCCACATCCACCACTCAACACAAGTGCACAATGAAACAACAGGGACATGGGGCAATGAGAATGATGACAACAATGCACTCCTCCTACTCGATGCACAGTGGCTGACAACAACAATGACAATAATGGCAATCATGATAATGCCATGCCACTACTACACCACTACACCACCACTATGGCATCAACCCCAGTGAAGACTGGTTGTAACCCTACCAGGTCACATATGAGACATGTGACCACATGTGACTGTATCTTAAACATTTTCATATTTCACTGTGATTGTGTTGTCCATCGATACAATCACATCATGCCATGTCCCTAATGATATCAATTTTGCCTATATCTCATCGTGATCATCTCGCCCACTTGCTGTAAACATACCATACTGACATGTGGCACACACAGGGCATTGCACCACAGTACTTCAACTTGATACAACTCTCTCCTTCAACTGCTCTACAACAGATGGATTCTTTGGGCTCTAACCAACAGGTCTGTTTCTGTTGAAAATACTGCAATGAGCAGCCTCATCTCCTTGCAGAATGCACCTTCTACCACCATCTCACAGAAGCCAAAGACGATGATGAGTGCAACAAGATCAATGCTTTGAAGGCCCTTACACTAGATGCTGCCCATTCTGTTCTTGCATACCACAAGAGTGTCCTGTCTCATCTCAATCCACCTCAAGCTGGCCCGAGCTCTGGTCTGTCTCAAGGCATGTGCCAAGCTGAAATCCAACATGCCCTTGTGAAGAGAGCTCAAGAAACACAAGGTGGGTGTATTGGGAAAAGGAAATATGCCTGAATCTGAGAGGGTAGCATGATGGTATGTGGCCTGAATACCATTTCCTTTGTTCTTGTCTATATTAATTATATTTGAGCAGTCTGAATGGGATATATCTGTGCCTACGAGTCCTGGACATTCCCTTAGTCCAGACAAACCCTCAGAGACATTCAGCAAGCTTTTGACAATCCAAGTAGATTGCCTAGCCCAGACAGACTCCCACAAGACTTTTCCAATGCTTTGGATCCACCCACAGGCATTCCTAATGTAGATGAACCCCTTGGAGACATCCAGCAAGCCTTCAATGATCCAAGATGATCACCTAGCCCAGACAGACTCCTACAAGGCTTTCCTGATGCCTTGGATCCATCCGCACACATTGCCAGTTCCAAACAGCCCCTGATCCCCCCTGGGCCCCCCCAGCCAGATCCACGATGTGTTCACCAGCACCAAATCATTTATGATAGAAGACTACCCCCTCCAATGGATATTGACAAGTTGTCTTGAGCTACAAGACTTCCTAGGCTGCAACAAGTCATGCAGTTTGTTGCAATTGTCTGCAATGCCTCCTTTGAAGATTCAATCACACAAATGACTGACCAGTCACTGGCCTGGCTCTGAAACCCACCCCAGGTCCTGATTGAGGTCAACAGTGCAGCCATTTGGCATAGCATTTGCATCTACCTTGCTTTGGAGCATGCATCCCAGAATGCATATAACCAAGTAATTCGATCAACACAGCACAACTTTCCAGACCAGGATGGGGCCAGCAATCTTCTCTCCTTCTATGTGGTCAAGAATCTGATTGCAGCATATACTGGAATCAAGCCGATCAAACATCACATGTGTCTGGATTCATGTGTTGCTTTCACCAAACCATTCGAAGATCTCGAGAACTGTCCTGTTTGTAGAGCATCTCAATGGAATGAATCTAGGCTAGAAGCTATGCATGGTCAAGTCAAGGTTTCTGCCAAGACTTTCATGACTTTACCCCTTGGCCCACAGTTACAATTGCTGTATCGAGACCCTACAACTGCACACCGAATGAAGTATCTCTATTGACGAACTCAAGAGATTCTGGATGAGATCAAGAACAGTGGGCACATCTCCACCATTGATGACATCACATCTGGTCAGGACTATCTAGGTGACATCCTTGCAGGATGGACTGCTTCCAGAATGCTACTGGAAGAACTTTTGTAAGCTTGTCAGGGGATTCCAGATAATGGCTCAGCATTCCCTCCAACATGAAGAAGTCATGGAAGCATGGGTTCTATTAGCAGCTTGGGAGTGTGAGTTTGAAGAACTCTATTATCAATGCCATAATGATTGCCTGCACTTTGTCCGACCATATGTACATCAGGTCATCCATCTTGCCCTGGTAACATTTCAGAAAGGGCCATGCATTTATACTGCACAATGGACAATCAAGTGAACTATTGGAAATCTCAAGCAAGAAATGCACCAGCCATCAAACTATCTTGCAAACTTCACAAATGAAGGTCTCTGACATGCTTGTGTGAATGCTCTACTTGCAGCAGTCCCTGAGCTCAATGACACACAACCTGGCTTTCCAAATGGCTCTCTTGACCTAGGAGATGGCTATTTCTGCTTCATAAATGAGACTGGCTACCTGTTCACCCTTCCCATGGCACTGGGCATGCTATAGGAACATATCTGAATTGTTTTGTTCCTCTCCTAAAAGTCAGACAATGGGCATGTCTTTGATTACCCAATGGACAATTTGCTTGGAGTGCATGGAGAGAACAGATGTCACTGTCAGATAACCTACACATAGTCTGTATGATAAAGGTATGCTTCTTACCTTGAGATCAGTGGTATGCTCAGTTATAATCCAAGTTTCATCTACTCAGGAATATTACCTATGGTGAAGTACTGTTCTACACAAGGATTACAGTTCACAATGATGGTGAAGACAGGATATCAACCATAGTGCTTGTCAAATCATTTGCATTACCCAACGTGGACATATTACAACAGTCCTATAATGTTCTGCCTGTCTGCCAAGCAACTGAAGCTATATTAACAGTCAAAGTATGTGATATCATCAGTGTTGTTGCAATGATTCCATATAGAGAACATGGGGATCGTATCAATGTGGAACAGGGTCTTTTCTTCACAGTAGAGCGATCTGGATTGGATGTTTCCCAGTCCACAGGGGCAAACAACATGGCAGATGATGATGACCATGATAACAATAATGATGATGTTGAGTAGCTCTGAGCCAAAATGTTCAGAATAATGCATTCATAGTACATATCATATACACCATACTGTGAGACAACTTAATGTACAATGTGACTTTGACCTCATCTGAACATACACTCCTGCTACCAGACCTGCAGGCGCTCTACTTTCGATTTCTGCTTGCTGTGGGTTTTTTGTACTTGAATGATTCTTTCCTGATATGGTTCTCCTGTAGAGACAGAATTAGGACGCATATATACACCTTACAACCAACAACAAACCTTGTTTTGCATGCTGGTAATAACCTTGGATGGTGGGAAATCTGACTCAGGTTCGGTGACACTGTCATCAGGATCTTATGTATTTGGTGGTAAGGTTCCAAGTAAGCAACACATAGAATCATGACTTGCCAAATTCACAAGCACACTTCTTGCTTTTATTGAGAGTCGGATTCAGTGGTCGATGTGTTGAAGCAGAAGGTGTGTTTTCTGTTTTCAGGGCCACAGAAGCAGATTCTTGGGGGTAAACACTAGATGACACAACCTGAATGGTCTGTAAATGTACCACTTTCAAGTTAGGTAATGATTGTACACTAGAAAGTGTGTGACTTACCAATGGACCTGGGAATTCTGGATCATAAGTGAAGAAATATATGTCCTCAATATGTTTGAGAGGGACTCCAATTCAAATTGAGTTTGACATGTGCATGTGGCAAGAATGGGCAAAGCGAAGGTTTCAAAGTATGCACATCAGAAATAGCCAAGATCACATCAAGATAGTTGATTATTGTGATCTTCTTATCTTTACCCTCTATCTTCACATTCTCCCAGCCATTCGTTCCACATTAAACAAACCTCTGTTACAGTCAGGGCATTATGTGCATTCCTCATCGTAGTTTATTTGCATTATCATCATCACCCTCACTTTCTGATACCAATCCTAGCCCAGATAGCACACAACAGCTGGGCTCTTTGACACAAACCCCTGTTGTTTTGGCATCCCAACAAATGCCATCAGATATCAATTTAATGGTTCCTTTTATGAATCCATCACTTCATGTTAGTGACACTCTGATATGGTACCCTTTAATTCTTGCAATCTATGAGGTAAATAGACAGGAACTGGTGGAGCCAACCCATTCTATATGGAGTTCTATATGCACAAGATCAGGGCACTTGAGATCCAGAATGCACAACTTGTTGCTGAGTGCAACATGCTCAGGTATGCTTTCTGATTTGACATCTGCCATATTAATTCTGTGCTGTTAGGGAAGCACTAAATGGGAAAGGAATTGATGTGAGAATTGACCCTGCTTTAACACCAAACCATCCTGTTGTGCTGAAACCCATCCATCCTACTCCAACATCCCATCCCACAATCAAATTCTGGACATCTAAGAGTTACAACCAGTGGTTGGACAGCAATGAAGACAAAGAGATAGTAGAGCAAGGTACTGAGCCTTACCTCAAAGAAGAGAATGGTGACCCTGTTTCAGATGAGAAACTCAAGCATATTCGTGCATGTATGTGCAGTGTCTGGCTCGAACTCATCAATATGGGATGTGCTCTACAGCAATGGAGTGAACTCAATGTGATTGGATGGGATTTTTTTCATCTCCAGGTTGAGAAGTTGTTTCCTCTCTTCAAGTGTGTGCATGATCATTGGAAACTCGAGCAATATGCAACATCTGTCTACCCAGCATGGCACAAGCATTATCTCAGCCCAACCAGTACTCTACTGGGCAAGGGTGAAAGAATGTTGAGAAAGAGGGCCAAGAAAGAGGATTCAGCACTCCGTTCTCTGGCAAAGAGAGCCAAAAGTGAGTACTATTCCTTACTATGTTGAGCATGGATTTGCATGGCCCTTTCAGCGTGGTCTGTGGGCAGCACTAATCTCCAGTCTGCTATGGGTTTTACTGTCACTTCCAACACCATAGTCAATTCAATGTCCATTTTACCCAACACCACAGCACCTGCAAACCAAGTACTGGTTTTACCCAATACTGTAGCACCTATGGATTCAAGGCCAGTTGAGGATGGTTTCAGCTCCAGTCCCATCTTGTCCAATACTGCTGCAGTGCCTTTAAACCTGACACCAGCATTGTTACCTGGGCCAAGTGCCTCTGTGTTTGCCAACCCAGTCAAGGATGGCTCTGGTGGCCCTAGTCAGACTGGTCCTATTTTACCCAACACTGCCACAGCACCCACAAATGCAATACCAAATTCACCTGATGATGCAGTGCCCATGAATCTGATGCTGGTTTTGGCCAATCCAACACTGATTTCACCTCATGCTGTGGTTACCAGTCCACCAGTTGATACCATCAAGTCTGCCAGCCCAGTTGAGAATGACCAGACACCTATTCAACCATTTAATCCATTGTAAGTAGATTTTCCTTGAAGCAGTTGTATGTAACTGATATGGCCTTAGAAATGTGCTTGCTGAGTTTGCTGCAAAGTTAGATGTCATTATTCCCACTGGCACTGGATCTGATGATACTTTGACCAACATTGACTCTGACCAAAACACATCTCATGCAACAAGGGCCCCTCCTACAAGCACACTCAGGACAACCTCAAAGCCCAGCACATTGAAGAAGGTCACAAAAATGCGACCTGGTCAGGCCTGGAATGGAAGGTACAAGTATGATCACTTAAACTGATGTCTACTGATCATATTGTTAGAAATCTGTGTGCATTCCACTGGCTCAAACAGCACAAGGACACAAGCAATGGAACTACTGTGAAATTCTGGGCCTATTACAACAGACTGACTAAGGAGCAGCAATAGGTATAGTCAACAATTCTATGTAACAATTAACTGATATGAAGAGATCAGGCATATGAGAAAGAAGCCGCAGAACTTGTATGTGAAGGAAAGATGACCAGATATACACATATTTTTTATTTCTTTTCATAGGTCACTGATAATACATGGACTAAAGACATTTGCAATGGTGCCATGCATTAGGGCCCCAACTTCACTGCTCTCTCTCTTCTTCAGGTGCTCACTCCAAGTCAGTCACTGCTTCTTGTCAATGCTTTCGCTTGTGCAACCACATTTTCAGATCATCAAGTTTTTCTGCTTGATGCTTTTGCCAGCTCATCACTGTCCATTGTTGCTCTCATTTTCCTCACCAGCTCGTTGTCCTGTTTGCTTTCACTGGCTCAAACTCTGAGTCCTTGTCAATGCTCTTGCTCATACAACTATGTTTTTGGACGATCAGTGCTTTCTACACAATACTTCTCATGCTATCACTTCTTTGCACTCTGCTTCATGGATTATCTCCCTCACATGCCTGCCTTCAACTCAACAAACCACCTTTTTATCCCATCTGCTGCATTTTCAGTTCTTCCTTCACCTGCAGTACATTTTCAGCTGCTCTGCAAGTGGTTTGGTAGGCATTTCGAACTGCATCACATGGTTTTCAGATATGGGTCATATTAGATATTGTTTGGTATGATGAGATTGGAGAAATGTCATACCTGGTTAGATGTGGTCAGATGGCATGATATGAATATTAAACTGAGTGAACGGGCACAAGATCTGGGCAAATAGGACTGGATGTGAGCAAACCATATTGACCAATGCAAGATCATGCCCCATCAGATCAAACTTATGAAATAACTGCCATTCTATAGGGAAAATATGAACAGATCTGGATCACATACTAACTACCTACAGGTCCAACCAGGTCATATGTGACCCAGTAGGGTTACAACCAGTTTTCACTGGGCATCAACATTGATGATAGCAATGATGCCATTCCACAACCACAACCATGACCACATCCATTTGACAATGCCATGCTGATAGTGTCATCATGCCCAAGCTACTACCACACCACTTAGCATGACCAGAACAACAAGGATGCCAATAACATCAACACAGCACATACAATGACATGACAAAGATGATGTCAATGTCAACCCTGGTGCATACACTGACATGACAATGATGGCACACCTCACCTTGTTCCTGCTGTGCATGTACATGTACCTGCATGTCCTGGAGTCCCTCACCTGGTCCACATGCTGCCACTGGGTACCATTTGTTAACACAGAGACTAGTCTCCAGTATGGTCCTGGTTTCATTGCTGGGAACAATGACAAGTAGGTCTCATACCCAAACGTTTGGCATACAGAAAGGGAAGTCTCACAGTAGATGCATCTGACTGTGGAAGGGAAGGTCTCACTCAGACAGGGCCGAGTGGTACTAGAAACTAGGCTGTATAGCATAGAACTAGATGGGGAACTATAGTACATGCAGCACAGATATATAAAGGGGGGGAGTGGAGTATGAAATGGGAGCAAGAGATCCCATTTTGGGAGGTGCTGTCCATCCACAACAGATTGAAAGAGGTTATGTAAGCCACAGCAAAGGGAAATGAACCATGATGAAAAGAGATGGACACAGCCTAAGAAGTCAGAATGGAAATATGGCTATGTCACCATGACTGAAGGAAGATGGACCATCCTGCTGTGGGAGTGGACCTAGATGAAAAGAGAATAGATGTTAACATAATAGGGAATGGGCCATGTGTGCAGTTCCATGTGCCATCTAGAGAGGAAACAGTGGAAATTGAATGAAGTCGAGAAAATGGAAAGGCATGTCATCGGGATCTATAAGGGTTGGGGTGGATAGGGGTAATGTGGATGGGGCAAATGAAGGGAAAATTGTAACATTACCCCCTTCATACTCCTGAGGTTGTTGAAAAGTTGTATTGACAATGATGGTGTCATATTCAGGAGGAAGACTGGAAGTGAGGACAACAATGGTAAGGAGATCTGGGAGCTTGATCCTGATGTCTTTCATGAGGTGTGCTTGAGCCTTAACATCACCAACCCATGACATGATAGACTGCTCAGGGCATTTCTCCATGCGTGAGAACTTTCACATAGCTGTGAGCTGGGTGGAGAGGCCATGGGCATAATGGATGCTAGTGAGGTTATCCCAGATAGCTTTGGGATCATCACCCTGAACGTGGATGATTTGGGTGTCATTGACATACTGTGTGATTTCGGCAGCGGCTTTGAGCTGGCATAAGGTGAATGCTTCGACTGTGGCGGCAGCAGCTGTGTTTGGATCAGGTGGGGTCTCCTTACCCGACATGATGCCCCAGAGATTGGCATGAATGAGTAATGCATGCATACAAACATTCCAGTTGAGGTAGTTGGTCTTGTTGAGACGTGGCATCATGGTGACATTGAGAATGGACAAAGACATGATGAACAAAAGTGGTGGATGTATGTGGTGCAGATGTGAATGTATGCGGTTGGATTGGAGCAAAGTGGTAGGAGGTAACAAATGTGGATGTATGCAGGTCGGAGTACCTACTCCAAGTCCGAGAAATGATATGTGACACCTTCAACATGGCCTGTTGGTTGAGATAAGATGCAGCACCTGCGACACAGCCTGTCATGCGGTTACTGAATTCTTGAATACCCTGGTACTGCAGGGTATCATCTGCTATGTTGAAAAGTTGTATGCCAGGAATGCAACTTGTGGATGAGGCATGACAAACGACAGCAGATGTTATTTGTGATAGTGGATGAAAGAGATAACAGGGCAATGCGAGTATAATAAAGTACATATTAGGTAAGCATACCATAGTGAATGATTCTACTCCAACAGAGGTACCACCTCAGAATGTCCCAGAACTTCCACTATCATCACTATCTCCTCCTCAGAGAAGTCTGGTAGGGGTGAACCATTCAGAAGGAGTAGAGAAGGGATGATTCTGTCCAGGTTCATTGCACTTGTAGAGGGAGTGGCTGACAGTACTGCAGTTAGGGCAGTGTCGCATAGGGCAATGGCACTGAGCATGCCCAGGGGAGAAGACCTCACAGAGAGGGCATTGGTATTGGAGGTAGTTGGGATGGATATGGGTGGTGGATTTGCAACTGTAACAAAGTTGCTGGTGAGGGTGGTGGCATCAAGGAGGAGGAACAGGAAGTCCATTGGAAACAGGGTTCACAGGGATGGGTGTGCTAGGGGTACTTGGGATTGGAGTTCCAGTGTGAGCACCAGAAGACCTTCTGTCACTGATAGTTCCCCCAAGGGGTTCATGGTTGCAAGATTGAGCACCAAAAACAAAGACAGTGGTGTGTTGGTGGTGAAGGAGGTGAGCCTGTGATTTGCTGGGTGGAGTGGAAGGGGGAGAAGATGGGGTGGTTCAAGCTCCAGGGAGTTCAGGAGTTCCTGGAGTGGAGGGGATGGTGGTTGAAACCGGAGATGCTGGCTGTCTGGTCCCCTGGGGCGGCAAAAGGAAGATGAGGGGGATGGCTTGACGGAGAAGGTCCTCTGGTAATTGAATAATGAGGTTGAGGATCCCTGCTGAGTGGAGTGAGTCAAGGACAATATTCCATGTCTCAAAGAGTGCCACAACCTCCTTGGATAAGTGGTTGGGGCTCTCTGTGATCTTCCCTCTAGCAATGACATAGTATCGGTAGAGAGTGATGAGTTGGTGAACATAGAAGGCATGTGGATAGGTGGGGAGTCCCTCGAGTGTGAGGATGCAGGAGGGTTTTTCCAAGAATTCTGCAATGAAGGTTTGGCAGTTGAAGGCAGGAAGCTATTGGAGGAGGACAAGGAGGTTGTAGGTGTAAGACATGTTGGAATAAGGTTCAAATAGGTGGGGGTTCCCCTTAAAAGGAGTTCCAGTTGAAACTCAGCCCAAGACAAAAGGTTATGGTCCAGGATGAAAACAGAATGGTTATTACAAAACAGGGTGGGAAACTAGTCCCATCCCCATAAAAGGAACAATGGGTCAGGGACCCTAATCATCCATGAGATCTTCTTCGGCTAGTTGTGCCTGTTCCTCGGGACCAAGGTCCAGAGGATCCCAGGATTGGGTGCCACCCCAAGCATTAGTCTCATGAAATTTGTACATAGAAGTCCAATAGGACTGGGGGTGGATGAGTACCCACTTGAATCAGATCCCACTAATTGCCATAATGGAGATAACGGGGCGATTAAGCAAATGAAACATATGAAAGAGTATGTAGGTAAGGATAAGGGCAAGGATGGTGATGAGGTCAGCGCAACCCAGAGAGATGAAAAAGGACAGCTGCATAATGGGAGTGATGGTGATGAGCAAAGAAGGAAGGCTCAGTTGAGGAAATCAGAAGGGAAGCAAGTCTTATAAGCCACAAGGGTGGTCCGTGTGTGTGTTATGTTGGTTTTAGGTTCCCAAGTGTTTTCAGCTGAAGAGTAGCCTTTCCACGAGATTAAGAATTGTTGGTGGTGGATGGGTCTTTGGTGAGTGAGGATTTGGTCAATTTCAATTCTTCTTCCCCAGTGATCAGATCGGGAGGAGGATTATGGAAATTGGGGCCATGTTCCATCATTTCCCTATATGGGGAAAGAAGGGAAGCATGGAAGACATTGTGTATCTTCCAAGTTGGGGGAAGTTTTAGCCAGTAGGCAGTGCGGGAGATCACCTGAGTTATCTCAAAGGGACCTGTTCGTTTTTGGGCAAGCTTCTTGGATGGAAGCCACAGTTGAAGGTTCTTGGATTCCAGCCAAGCCTTATCGCCTAGTTTCCAGGGTTTAAAGTTGGAGGAAATACATTCCTTCATGAGCTGTTGAGCTTGCTTGTGAGTGGCATGGGCTTCCTTTTGAGCCTCATCAAGGGAGTGGAGCCATTGTTTGAGGGTGGGAAGGAAGGTCTTTCCGAAGGGTGGATAGGCACAGGGTTTGTAGCCCATCATGAGAGAGAATGGGGTTTGTTTAGTGACCAAGTGTACTGTGGAGTTATGAGAGAATTCCACAGTTGGAAGAAGTGATCTCCATTTGGAGGGGTTTCCTGTGCAGAATATGTGGAGGTAGGTTTTGAGTTCCTGGTTTACATGCTCGGTTTCTCCATCCATCTAAGGGTGATAGGTGGTGGAGAGGGCAAGGTTGTACTGCAAGAGATGGGAGAGTTTGCAAGCAAAGGCAGAGGCAAACTGTGGACCACGGTCTGAGATGAGCTTGTCATGGAGGCCAAATTGAGGAAAGACATGTTTGAAGAAGAGGGATGCAACACTGGCAGTGTTGATCGTTTTGTGACAAGGGAGGAAAATTACCCCCTTTGTAAGACCATGGTCTACCATGACCATGACAGAGTCAAAGCTGTCAGAGACTGGGAGGTCAGTGATAAGATCAATGGACAGATTTTGGAAGGGATGAGTGGCGGCGACAGGGAGGGGGGTCAGACCAGGGATGGTAGGGTGCATGTTCACCCTATGGGATTGGTAGATGGGGCAGCTGGCAATAAACTGGTGAAGGAAAGAAGTAAGGCCCAGCCACCAGTAATCATGTTGGACTTGGTGGACCATGCAGAAGTAACCTTCATGCCCCCCAGTAGGGGAGATATGGAGGGAAGAGACCAGATCATGGTAGGCAGAGTCGGGGACATAGAGGCGACCTTTGAAATAAAGGCACCTGTCCAGGAAAGTCCAGTTGGCCTTGACAGTGCAAGGAAGGAACAGAGCTTCTGAGGCCAGGGTGGTGAGGGCATTGATGACCAAAGGATTGGAAGGGGTGGAATCTGCTATCTTATCAGCCAGCTCGGTGTCAAGGGTGTGGATAAAGGCATCAGGGGGAAGCAGTGTTACTTCTGCATTGTCTGAGGTGGTGTTCACCTTGGCCATACATGAGAGCACATCTGTGGGGCCCATCTGAGAGCCAGGATGATAGTCCCAGTGAAGGTCAAAGTCCTGGATGAAGAGCATCCAATGGGCTTGGTGACAAGAGAGTTTATAGGGCGCCTTGAAGTAAGTGAGATTCTTGTGGTCAGTAAGAATTGTCATGGGGTGGTAGGTGCCGGTGGGGTAATGGTGCCACTCCTCAAGGGCAAGGATCACAGCAAGAAGCTTGCGATCATATATATTGCAGTTCCACTTGGCAGAACCAAAGGTGTGAGAGTAGTAGGCGCAGGGGTGAAGATTGCCATTGGAGTCCTTTTGCATGAGGACAGCCCCTGTGGTGAGAAGGGAGGTGTTAGTCATGATGAAAAAGGGTTGCTGGACATTGGGGAAGCAGAGGACGGGCTTCTGGAGGAAACACTTCTGAAGACAGCAAAAGGCGGCCTCCTGAAATAAATCCCATTCCCATGCAACATTCTTTCCAGTGAGAGCATTGAGAGGGTGGGTGATAGTTGTGAAGTCCGGAATGAACTTGTGATAGAAGTTGTAGAAGCCCAGAAATGAGCAAACTGCTTTGATGTTAAGCGGGGGAGCCCAGTCATGGATGGCAGCCAGTTTAACTGGATCAATGGTGACCTCTCCCTTGTGGATGATCATCCCAAGGTATTCCACCTCACAGATGCCAAAGAAACATTTGAAAAGTTTGAGCCCCAGTCTGTGCTCCTGGAGTCACTCTAGAACCAGTTTGGTGCAGACTTCATCAGTAGCAAAGTCACAGGAGTGGATCAAAAGGTCATCCATGTAGATGACCAGCCATCCTTCAGTGATGTAATTGCTGAAGATGTGGTCCATAAGGGCCTGGAAGGTGGGAGGGGAGTTGCACATTCCAAAAAACATGATGTTGGGCTCATAGAGACCAAAAGGAGTGATGAACGCAGCCTTCCAATGGCCAGCTTCTGTGATGAGAACATTATTGTATCCCCATTGGATATCCATCTTGGTAAAGATGAAGGATCCTTTGAGCTTATCCATTAGGTCAGAGATGAGGGGGAAAGAATAGGCATTTTTGACAGTGTGGAAGTTAAAATATTGGTAGTCCTGGCAGGGGCAGAGGGTGCCATTCTTCTTTGGAATGAAGAAAAACAGACTGGCCTGTGGGGACTTGGAAGGGCAGATCTTTCTGTCCTTGAGGTGTTTGTCAATAAACACCTTACATGCCTCAATCTCCTTGGGATTGAGTGGATAGGCTTTGGCACACTTGGGAACAAAATCCTTATCCAACTTGATTGTATGGTTGAATGGTCGAGAGGGAGGGAGTTGTCCATCAGGGGGCTTCTGGAAGATGTTGGTGAATGCTGAAAATTGTGGAGGTAATATCTCCTCCTTGGGTTGTTCCTTCTGAGCGAGCTCAGTGGATAGCATGGTCTTCTGAAGCCATTCAGAAGAGTTTCATTTGACCCATCTTCAGAGCAGTTTGGAGAGCTGCTCGGAGGGGTTGACATTGAGATAGCGAATCAGGTATCATTACCTGAGTGCCTTGGAGTTGTCATGACAAAGGGTAGGGAGTTTGTCAGGGATCTTGATAGCTTCTGTGGTCTAATTGATGATCGTATTGACCTCCTGTAACCAGGGAAGGCCAAGGATGACATTTTGAGAACCACAGTTGATCACCATGAAAGTCCAGGTCATTTCTGCTCCGAAGATTTGAATAGTGAGATGGACTTCATGTTGTATGAGTCTGCTCATGTTGGAAGTGCCATCCACATTATGGGCTTTGAGGGGGCATACCATATGCATCTTTGGCCACTTCATGTGTTCAATGAGGTCTCTGTTGATGATGCATCCAGTGGCACTGCTGTTGAGAAGAGCAGTGGTGTCGACGATTTGTTCTGTAGGCCCAACAAAAGCAGATAGAGGGATTTGAATCGATCTAGCATGTTTGTCAGATACTATTACAGGAGCAATTGTATGGAAAGGCAGTGACATTGAACCACTCCTTCCATCTAAAAATCTGATTGGGATCCTTCCACAGATGTAGAAGGGATCTCTTCCTCTTCAATGTTGTTGATGTGTTCACCCTGCTCATCGAGATCCTTGTTAAAGCAAATCTTTAAGGTTCTGAGAGTGTGGGCATAGTCAATATTCATGGTATGGAAGTACTCCTGAATTGGATCCTCCTTGGCTGGATGAGGAGGAGGTGAGGGAGACTCAGAGGTCTCAGTAGCACAAACATTCCAAGGACAGGGTTGGGTCCCACAAGGTCAGGAAGGGGTGTTTCCATGGGATCTGGGGTGATTTCACATACTACACCCAACCTTGTGACAAACGAAGCATTTGTTACTTTGCATGTGTTTGGCACAGGCAGTGGGAGTGAGGTGGACACTGTTGATGTCCATGGCCATGGGATCATGTGAGCAAGGTGAAGCAGAGGAGGAAGTGGAGGGGATGTACAACCCTCCCTTCCAAAGGGATTTTAACCAGTTGGCAGCATCAAAAAATTGACCTGCCTTATCAGGCCATCTGGAGACCATAGAAGGTTCATCCAGCAAGGCTGTCATGTTCCACATCAGCGACTCCATTACTGCACATTTGGCCAGGTCCTTGAGGATATCATATCGTGGTCTGAGACACCACCTCATCCCACTTCAAGCTCAAAGGCTGAGTGGAATTGTTAGATCTGGTTCTTCCAGACGAGTCCGATGAAGTTCAGAGGTGCATGAGCACAAAGGGTCAAAGGTTGGGGTCAGAGGTATACTGGAGATATGATGGAAGGTCGGAGGTAGACTGAGGAATGAGGTCATCAGCACAGGACTTATATGTCATGCCCTTGCCAGTTCCCTAGGGACCTTGTATTTCAGAGGAGAATGAGAGTAAGGATCGAGAGTGACTCAAAGGAAGTGATTAAGTTGATATTTGAACTGAGGTACTAAAGACAAAGTACGGAGGTTTATATACAGAGGACTCAGGTCTGAATGACTAACTACATGGAGGTCAGAAGTAAATATCCCCATGCTGTGATGGAGGCAAGTATGCCTGGAGCTGTGCTACTAAGTGAGACACAGATTTGAAGTTTGTTAGCAATGATGAATGTCATATGAAATGAATAATAGGAACAGAGTGAACATTGGAGGAAAGTGGAGAACAAGTCCGGAAAGCGAGAAAGGAGAAAAGGTCAGAATAGACTCAGAGTCGATTTGGAAGCCTGGAGTTGGACTTAATGAAAATCTAGGATATGACAGTATCCCCCTCTTAGGCCTGAACCCCTGAAGGCCATAGAGTGATGATGTGATGAGAGTGGGGGTTTGCTTTGGTGTCCGGATTGTGGACATATGGAGTTTGAAGCGTTGGAGTCTGAATTGTTTAGTGACGTGGTATAAATCTGGGCTTTCTCCTTAACTTCTTCCTTAACCATGTCCAACATCACCGACATCAAAAATTGGTCTGACACGTGCCTTGCGGAAGATGTGAATGACAACGACAACGTCTGGGACGCCAAGGCGAAGGAGCAATGTTGACGAGTGATGGCGAGGAAGGAGGCGGAGGAGTGGCAGAAGGTGGAGGAGGCGTGGAGGAAGGTGGAGGAGGAAGCAAGAAAGAAGGTGGAGGAGGAGAGAGCGAGGCAGGCAGCCGAGGAAGAAAGGCAGCACAAAGTGGCAGAGGACGAGAGGAGACACAAGGAGGCTAAAGAGGCAGCCAAAAAATGAGTAAGTGATATTAAATCATAGTTGGTCAGGGCTGACCAGAGCAGGCTGCAGAAGTAACAGCACAACAGCGTGCCAACAAAGGCAAGGGGCAGGCAGCACCAGACTGTGTCCGGTGCGTCAAGAACAATCTCATGTGTGAGCCACAAGAAGAACCCAAGGCAACATCCTGCAAGGGATGTTATGCGGTCAAGGTGCAGTGTGAGTGACCAGGAGAAGAAAAGCCCATCTGGGGCAGGAAGCGGGGTAATGATGAAATCGAAGACGTCACGCCACCGCCGAAGAAGCAGCAGTCAGAGGAGGAGGGTACAAGTCAGAACAACAATGGTATGGCAGAGTTGGTGGAGGTGGGTCACAGCATCGCAAAGGTGCTTATGGAGATGCGGGACAAGATGCAGATGATGAACCACCGCGTCGCCCGCCATAATCGTCTGATGACGATGATGGCATATGCCAAGGAGGAGCAGGTGTGGAACATGCAGAGTGGATTGGAGGACGACACAGACATAGGGGAAGAAGTGATGAAACGAATCATTGTGGAGGCAGTGAAGGAGATGGATGAGATGGAGGAAATGGCGAAGGAAGCAGAGGAAATGGAGGAAATGGAGGAAATGGAGGAGACTGAGAGTGACGCAGAAGTTGAAGCAGAGATGGTAGAGTAGTATACTCGTCTCGTTTGTCCCCCCACGCTTAATAGTCGTTTGTATGAAATGTTCTTTGTCGCCTAATTGTGAGGTCCAGGTTTGTCTGGATACCAGGGATGGTAATCTGCGACTAATTCCAACATGTGATCTAGTTCGGTAGCTAGTAACCACGAAGTTTCTTCATCAGTACCCTCATATACTAACCAACATACGAGATAGAGCAATTTGCAATTCTTGCGCCTTCTGTTACAATACACCCTTTTCTTTTCCTTTTCCTCGACTTAGCTAAAGCCCTCTTACGGACTTATTTCTTTTCTTCTGTGATGACTCATCTCCATTATGTTGTACTCCACTTGCTTCATCATCGCCTCTTTCCATCAAGTTCCATCATATTCTTCTATGCTTGGTCATCAGACTTCTATGCCTGCCCTTAACTCTTTCATTCCAGTATATAGTTGCCACCTCCACCTCATGTATTTCCTCAAGCTTGACCTACTTTCCCCTACCTTGAATAGTAGCACTTGCCCACTCCTCCATTGCTCCTCTCCAAGTGAACGTCCTCAGAACCCTTGATCTAGTCCATGGTTGTTGGACTAATCCTTTGAATCTTTGACCTCTCTCCACATGAACCATTGACACTTTGTGTTACACCTTGAAAGTCTATGTCTGTCTCTACCCAAGGCAGTCGTAACAAAAGGTCAAGCTTTTCCCTCGAACAGCCCTATCATCAAATAGGCCACCCACCCATCGAACCCCCTTGAACATAAGACATGGTGCCTCTTCGTGAGTGCCCCCTTATGCCCCAACCATTGATCCAAGACAACAACCCCTTGGCCCCTCATTTACAGGCTATCGAAGACATCTGCTATCTACTCCATCGACTACCTTTGATCACACTGAAACCTCTGAGTTATACAACTCAGATGACCACCTTCCTTCTGCTAACAAGGAAGACCCCACACTTGAACTCGCAGAACAACTATATTACAACGCTACCATCCCACATTCCTCTAGTCCACCATCGTGTCCACCAACCCCTTCCCGCATCCCTACCCCACCTGTACCCATGTCCACCGCAACCAAACCCACTGAACTGCACCTGGGTGCACCCAAAGCCTTAGACGGCGACTACGAGAAGGCCATCCCATGGCTCAACATGGTGGCCATCTATCTCCTTGTCAATGACACCATGTACAACTCCGACGCTAAGAAAGTCGGTTTCGCCCTCTCCTACATGACCAAAGGAGCTGCCCAAACCTGGGCTGCCACATTCCGAACCCAATGCCTCTCTGCCACACCTCCCTCACTTGGGACATGGACTAACTTCGAAGCTCAGTTCAAACTTGCCTTCAAACATCACAACGTCATCGGTAAAGCCATCTATTGGCTTTCCACCACTCACATGGTCAAAAAGACTAAAGGAAATAAAGAAACCTGGGAACCCTCCCTCACCGAATACAACACTCAATTCAGAAACAAAGTCACCATTGCTGGCATCACCACCGAAGAAGTCCTGATCAGCTACTATGCTGCTGGACTCCTCTCTTGGATCATGAGAAGGATCATGACTGCCAACTCCACCCCCATGAAAATCACTGAATGGTATACCAAAGCAGAGAAGTACCAAACACAGTCCAACTGCACTGATGAAATTGCCGGTCGCAACAAAGGCTTTGGGCGAACCTTCCCTCCCTTCACTCAGAACAACTCCTTGCCCACCAAGGACCCTAATGCCATGGATGTAGATGCTGTTCAAATCTCTAAGCTCACCCCCGAAGAATGCAAACACTGCCGCAATGAAGGCCGCTGCTTCCGTTGTCGCCAGAAAGGACACATGTCCTCTGCATGCCCTGGTCCCTCTATCACCTCCTCGACCAAGAAGAAGGTCCAGAAGGTAGAAAAGAAGGAAGAAGATGTCCCCAGACTCATTGAGATCGATGACGATGATGAAGAAGTCACTGTCCGTCAAGTCGCCTTCACTTCCTCAGATTTTTGAAATGGGAAGATCCCCTGACGCAGTCTTCCCCCTCCTCGTATATGTGCGCACCTGTACTAGTAAAATCTCTATCCAAAGCAATCAGAATTCCCATACAGCTTATCGTCCCCACGCATACCTTGAAAGCCGTCAATACCCACACCCTAATCGATAGTGGCACCAAAATCTCCTGTATCGACTGGGCATTTGTTCGAAAGAACAAGCTACCTACCACCCGTCTACTAGAACCCATCATCATTAGAAACGTTGATCAAACTGATAACAAGGCTGGTCGAATCCTCTTCACCACTGATCTCTTCTTAGACATAGAAGGCATCGCTCAGAAGATCACTTTCTATGTCATGAACTGCGGCAAAGAAAACATTATTCTTAGCCTTCCTTGGCTTTTCAAAGCCAACCCAGTCATTGACTGGTCTCGACGAACTCTCTCCCTCTCCAAATCCATTGACGAATCCTGGACCCTATATACTATGTATGCATCTGACAATGAACGACATGAAAAGAAGTTCGTTAGACCATCCCCTCCCCCAAAACATATCCACATCACTCCTGAAGTAGATTCCCATCTCTACAAATACCTTGACGCTGAAACAGAAGAATGGTTTAACCATCAGGCCACTCAAAACTATGCCCTTCACCATGTCATTCATGTTGGATCCAAATCCATCAACTGCTTTGTAAGATGCGATGGTTGCATCATCCCCACCTCCATGATAGCAAAACTTACCCACACCACAGAACTTGCCATGGCGGCAGAAGCCACAAAACCCAAAGCCACTCTCCCATCCGAATACACTCAGTTTGTGTCCATATTTGAAGAACCAGGTCCTGGACAATTACCTCCCTCAAGACCCTATGACCATGAGATAAACCTTAAAGAGTCATACAAGCCTAAGATAGGGAAACTCTACTCCCTTTTCCCAGCTGAATGGGAAGCAACCAAGAAGTTTCTAGAAGAAAAACTTGTCAGTGGAAAAATCCACCCCTCTAAATCTCCACAAGCCGCCCCCTTCTTCTTTGTAAAGAAGAAAGATGGAAAACTCCACCCTTGCCAAGATTACCAACAACTAAACCAGGAAACCATCTATGATGCATATCCACTTCCCCTTATTGGCGACCTCATCGACAAGCTCAAAGATGCTAAGGTCTTCACCAAGTTCAACATTCACTGGGGCTATACAAACAATGTCTGCATCAAAGACAGTCATCAATGGAAAGGCGTGTTCCTTACCCACAAAAGGCTCTTCGAACTGATGGTCATGTTCTTTGGAATGACCAATTCCCCTGCCACCTTCCAACGGTTCATGAACAACTCCTTCCATGACATGATCGCAGAAGGATGGCTCATGATTTATATGGATGACCTCCTCATCACATCCCCTGACAAAGCCACTCACACTGAACATACTAAATGCATCCTCGAATGCATGAAAGAACTTGATCTCCACTTACGTCTAGAAAAGTGCAAGTTCGCCTCCATGGAAGTTGAATACCTTGGAATGATCGTCAAACCAGGAACCCTCGCAATGGACCCCATCAAATTGGACGGCATCGCTGCCTGGCCTGTCCCCACCTCTGTAAAACAAGTCTGATCCTTCCTCAGATTTGCCAATTTCTACTGAAGGTTCATCGCGAACTACTCCACCATTGCCCACCCCCTTATAGACCTTATGAAACAAAACCAACAATGGAACTGGTCTACTTCCTGCCAAAACATGTTCGACACCTTAAAGAAACTCTTCCTCAGCCAACCCGTCCTTCATCTCCCTGACCCTAATGCTCCCTTTGCCATCACTACCGATGCTTCCAAGTTTGCCTCTGGAGGAATCCTCCTCCAAGCCGATACCAATGGCGAATGGCACCCCTGTTTCTACCTCTCTCAGTTCTTCTCTTCCACAAAAAGGAACTATGATATCTATGATAGAGAACTCCTTGCCATCCTCTGCACCCTCAAAGCTTGGCAGCATTATCTCCAAGGATCCCCCTTCCCAGTCCAAACCTTCACGGATCACAAAAACCTCACATACTTCCGACAACCCCAAAACATCAACTGCCACCAAGCCTGCTGGCTCCTTGACCTAGCGGACTTCGACCTGAAAATGATCCATGTTCCTGGATCCCTTCTCTCTGGCCCTGATGCCTTATCCCATCGACCTGACCACCTCCCAACTTCTGACTTGGACAATGAAGGAACCACACTATTACCCCCATCCCTTTTCGTTCAAGTCATTGACACCACCATGTGCAACCACATCCAACAGTACTCTAAAGATGACCCTTTCCTCATCACTGCCCTCCAGACCATCAATAAAGACATTCCCCCACCCTTCCACTCCCGCCTCGCAGATTGGCAACTCCGTGATGGCATCCTGACATATCAGGATTGTTACAATTTTCCCTTTGTTCGCCCCCTCTGCGTTACCTCTATCTGCCCCCAACCTTATAGACGCCAACAATGAGCCCTTTCATCTTCCAGACTTCATTCAGTTTCCACCGTTTCCTTTCTAGACGCCGTATGGAACCACATGCGTGGCCTGTTCCCTATTATGTTAACCTCTATTCCCGTTTCATCTAGGTCCATCCCAAAGCGGTTGGTCCATCTTCTTTCGGTCGTGGTGACACAGCCATATTTCCTTTCTGACTTCTTAGGCTGTGTCCATCTCTTTTCGTTATGGTCCATTCCTTTTCATTGTGGTTACGTAACCTTTCTCTTTCGATGTGGAATGGACAGCACCTCCCAAAATGGGATCTCTCACTCCCATTTCGTACTCCACTCTCCCCTATATATACCTAGCTGCCTGTACTTGTATTCCCCATCTAGTTCTATGCTTAACACGCTAGTTTCTAGTACCACTCGGCCCCGTCTGAGTGAGACCCCTTCTGTAGTTGGCAGCATCCTTCTATGAGACCCCTTCTGCACTTTGACGTCGTAGTGCAAGACCTACTCGAGGCCGTTCCCAGCGGCTAGATAGGATTTCCATACTGGAGACTAGTGTCTGCGTTCTTAACAAGGATCACATCTACATTCCCCCATCTGATGATCTCCGATGAGATATCCTCCGTTGTTGCCATGATCACGAAACTGCCAGTCATCCTGGCTTTATGAAAACTTGCCAACTCGTCTCTGTGGAATACTAGTGGCCAGGTCTCCCACAGTTTGTCTGCCAGTATGTCGAAGGCTGTGCAATTTGCCAGGCCAACAAAGTTAACATGCACCCCACATGCCCCCCTCTCTCTCTGATTAAATCAGTTGCTTCTCGCCCCTTTCAACAAATCTCCTGTGACCTGATCACAGATCTCCCAGAATCATCCAGGTTTGATTCCCTTCTAGTTGTGGTGGACCACGGCCTTACTAAGGGGGTAATTCTCTGCCCCACTAAGAAAACCATCACTGCTGAAGGCATTGCTTCTCTTTTCTTCCACAAAGTCTATAAACGATTCAGACTATATGACAAGGTCATTTCTGACTGAGGACCCCAATTCACCTCCTCCTTTGCTAGAGAACTTGGACGACTCCTGAACTATGACCTCTCCCTCTCTACTGCATACCACCCACAATCTGACAGTGAAACAGAACAAGTAAACCAGGAAGTTGAAATGTACCTACGGATTTACTGCAGATCACACACCACCTCCTGGGCCGACTCCATCACCCATGCCGAATTCGCACACAATCATTGCCCCCACTCTGTCACTGGCAAGACCCCTTTTTACCTAATGCTTGGATATGAACCCTGTGCCTTACCTTCCATCCTCCCTGAATTCTCCGTTCCCACCTTAGAAACATGACTCAAAGCCCTCTCTGCAGCCAGAGATGAACCCCTGGCCGCCCATGAACTCACCCACCAAATGATGGCTTCCTGTGTCTACTCTAAATTCAAACCTTTCCAGAAAGGAGAGAAGGTTTGGCTAGAAGCCCACAACCTGAAATGTGATCTCTCATCTCCGAAATTCACACCAAAAAGAGAAGGCCCTTTCACTATCACAGACATCCTATCCCCCTTATCCTATAGACTCTGACTCCCACAAACATGGAAAATCCACCCCGTGTTCCACGCTTCTCTCTTATCTCCCTATTGTGAAAACTCCGTTCACAGCCCAAACCATCCGAAACCACCACCTGACCTCGTTAATGGGGAAGAAGAATTCAAAATAGAAAAGATCCTATGCCACCGTGGAACATTAAAACACCACTCCTTCTTGATTCGATGGAAAGGGTACACAGCCAAAGAAGACTCATGGGTTCCTGAGTCTGATTTAGACCATGCCAAGACACTCCTAAATGCTTATAAACGGGCACATCCCAGAACTTTCTCCAGCACCTAGAAAATGTTCTCCACTGCTATTCGCTCCCACCACTGACAAACAACAAGTTGTGTGGCCTCTCCATGAGCACCCCCTTGTACCTGGGACCGAATACCCCTCCGATGTCCATCCATGCTCACTTGATCATCTGACTCCCTCCACCCACACCTGCTGCTACAAGCATCACGTACGCTGTACATCTGAGGACTACACCCTGGAACAACCCCTAGACATGATGCTTGCCCTCGAGCCTTGAACTCCCCTGTCACTGATCCCCTGATCTCAGGACTATCCACTCACTACCCTCCTGGACAATCTCCTCCCCACTCCCACTGCCACCTCTGATTGCACCCCACCACCTCTGCTGTCACATCAGAAACCCACTGTCACTCCCCCAGCCAGTCATTTCCCAAGTTGTCGTTTGACACCCCTTCCCACTCCACCTCCCCGCCACTGCTATTTGACCCATTGACCTCATTGGTGAACACAAGAACTCCAACTCCATTGCCCTTATTCTCCAAGCTTGATCCACTTGCTGATCATGTGAATCTGGCAGCTTCGCCATAACTGGGGGGTAATGTTATGACTTATCCTTTTCCTCTCTCTTCTGCCACTTGTTTTACTCAAAAGACTCAGACCACTAGGCTTCCCACCGAGTGTGGTATCTCTCTCCAAGAGTACACCTTTGACCCATGTGAACTACTAGTGTATTCGTAACGTACTTATACTTAGCTAGTTCAACTTTCCCCTACCTTGAATAGTAGTGCTTGCCCACTCCTCCATTGCTCCTCTCCGAGTGGATGTCCTCAGAACCCTTGATCTAGTCCACGGTTGTTGGACTAATCCTTTGAATCTTTGACCTCTCTCCACACGAACCATCGACACTTTGCATTACACCTTGAAAGTCTATGTCTGTCTCTACTCGAGGCAGTCATAACAGGCAGTAGGAGGAATGGCAATGGAAGAGAGATGGGTGCGAGCAGTGTTGATGGTGGGGAGATTGGTCATTTTCTGAGTCTGGATTATTTGGACGAGTGGAGTGTCTGAGGGCATTCATAGGACTGGGGGTGCGACTTCTAGGGGAATGACACATATTTAGTGTGGTCAAGGAAGTCCAGAGGCAGGGATATCATGGGTGCAATGTGGGGACAGGGTCGACAAGGTCTGTCGAGGAAGTGTGGCACCAGGAGTGGTTCGTTTCTCAAACAAGTGGTGGTCCAGGTGGATGTTGCAAGGTGGAGATCATCTAAAGGGGTGGCGAGTGGATAGTCCAGGGATGTGGCAAATCTTTTGAGATCAGGGGATTAGCAACAAGGGAGTTCAAGGGTCGAGGGCAAGCATCATGTCTTGTCGTTTTGTCAGAGGTGGGAGTGGATAGCATTGGTGGTGGTTGTTCTCTTTGAGGATCAGTGATGTCTGGGTGGTGACATTTGTCTTGTGGGGGTGACGAGAGTTTCGAGGGTTCAAGGTTTCTGGAGGGGTTCGCAGAGGCAGAAGGCGGTGATGAGAGTTCATAGGTTTCAATGGTTTCAAGGGGGTAGTTCAATGGGCATCCATCCTTTGGTGGGGATGATGAGGTTTGGTGATTCATGGGGTTTTTGTTTCAGTGGGCATCCATCCCATAGTGGGGACAACGAGGGTTCATAGGTTTCAATGGTTCCATGGATTAGTCCAACAGACATGGACCTGGGTAATCATTTGCTCAGATAGAGCAACGAGGATTTCAAGGGTTCGATGGGGGTTCCTATCCAACAAACATGGATATGGGGAATCATTTGCCCAATAGGGCAATGAGGGTTTCAAGGGTTCAATGGGGTTTTGTCCAACAAACGTGGACTTGGGAATCATTTGCTCTGATAGAGCAATGAGGGTTTCGAGAGTTTCGATGGGGTTTCTGTCCAACAAACGTGGACTTCGGAATCATTTGCTCGGATAGAGCAATGAGGGTTTCAAGAGTTCCTATCTGGCAGGTGCAGATTTATGGTTCAATGGTTCGACAAGATGTCAGTTTGACAGTATTGACAAGGGGCAAGCAAGATATAGCTCCAGGGGTCGAAGGTTCAGGGGTTTCAAGAGGACAGTTCATAAACTCGTGGACTTCAGTGGTTCAAAGGTTCCTAGGAATGTCTATTCAATCAGGGGCAATGGGATTGGTGACCAGAAGAGGTCGACAAGGGAGGTAACCAAGGAGGTCGACAAGGGTGGTGATTGAAGAGGTCATTGAGGGAGGTGGTCAATGAGGTCAATGAGGTTCATGACTAGGGATTAGTGCTTGGTATGAGGGGATAGTCAATGAGTCTGGTGGAGCGGTCACAGGGGGTCCAAGGTCGTTGGTGGTCTCTGGTATGGTGGTTTCAGTGTTTCAATGGTGTGGTGGTATCCATCCTGCCAAACGAGTTGATGGATCATCGGTAAAGACAAGGAGTTTGGTGTGAGTCTGTCTCATAAAGGGAGGCAACGAGGAGGTTCTGAGATAGTAGGGAGTCAAATAGGCATCTTCTTCATATGTGGGGAAGATGGGTTGACAGAGGGGCTATGGTGTTCTGTGTGGTACATTCATCCCATAGAGGATGCTATGGGGAGTCAAAGGGGAGGAGGTTCGACTGAAGAGGGTCAATGAAGTGATAAGGTGAAGGACATCTATCCTACCCAAGGATGTCAGAGTAGAACAGAGTCAGGGTGAGGGAACAAGGGATGAGGGATGCCAATAGGTGGCTGCAGGTGGAGTATCAGGGACGATTGGATAGGGCTGAGAATGTCGGAGGAGAAAGGCTAGTTGGCCAAGAAATGGAGAGGACTAGTGGTGTGGAAAACGGCGGAGGTTTCGAGGTTACATTTTGGCAGGAGGGTCTCTAGTGTGTTTCAGTGAAGAGGGTTCAGCCATCCACAGGGAATCCCTTGGGATGGTGGGGATAGGGTCTGATCTAATGAGGACTCAGAAGCAAAGACTGGGTCTGGCCTCTTAAAGGCGCAGAGACAAGGGTAGGGCCTGGTCTAATGAGGACACAGAAGCAGGGGCGGGGTGGAGTCTGGTCTATCATGGACACAGAGGTGGGGTCAGGGGCAGTGTTGAATCACATGGGGTTCAAGAGGGCATAGGACTTTCTACTATACTACTGAGAAGTCACTACTGACTTGCTTAAGTTCATTGCCACAGAGGGTACCTTGTAAAATGCAGGTCTCTGGGATAGAACACCACAAAGTCTCAGTAGATCGTCACCAGCAGGGTTTCATCAGTCTAATGGGGAATGCAACATATTGCAATCCAAGGGGTCTGGCGATCATGGGTGAGGATGTGATTCGACGTTGACTAGGTAGGTGTTGGTGGGTAGGGCAGAGGGGTTCTCAGGGTTTGATAGGGTCTTCAGTGATGTCAATGAACATGGGTGGGGGTGGTCTACTCAATGTTAGCCTTCTAGTGGGGAAACATAGACCTTTTGTTATGACAGCCGTGGGTAGCGACTGGCATAGGCTCAGGGAAGGTCTGAGAGGGCAGAGGAACTGAGGAACTGAGGACAAGGGATCTGAGAATGAGGGATTGGAGAATGAGGGATCTGAGGACAAGGGGTCAGAGGACAAGGGGACAAAGGACGAGGGAGCAGAGGACAAGGGGACAGAGGACAAGGGGACAGAGGACAAGGGATCTGAGGACAAGGGGATGGAGGACAAGAAATCTGAGGACAAGGGGTTAGAGGACAAGGGATCTGAGGACAAGGGGTCGGAGGACAAAGGATCCAAGGATGAGGGCCTGGAATAGGGGACAGAGGACTTGGAGGACCAGGGGACAGAGGATGAGGAGATGAGGGATCCAGGGATGAGGGGATGGAGGACAAGGGATCCAAGGATGAGGAGACAGAGACAAGGGATCTAAAAGCGAGGGGACAGAGGACAAGGGATCCAAGGATGAGGGGGTTGAGGACGAGGGAGCGGAGGACCAGTGGACAAGGGGATGGAGTTTGGAGAGACAAAGGAGTGATGGTATAGGGTCGCAGACGAAAGGGATAAGTCCAGATAAGGGTTAGCTAAGGAAAAGGAAAAGGAAATAGGAAAGGATAGGGGCAAATCGTAACAGCCATGGTACTTCATCCTCGTCACAAACTGGTTTATTTCAAGAAGGCTCACTGGGAGCCTGAGTGGATTCAGACTGCCAAGTTGCTTGTGCACAATGAATTCGAGTGCTCATATGCCTCTCAGGCTGACTTGGGGACTAATGAACAGGTCTTAGACTCGAACGTCACAAACTCAGATGTTGAAGTGTCTAGGGAACTGACAACCTCAAACAAGCCACTTTTCAGCCTTTTCGACAACATTGATGCCTTCATGCCCCCTGAAGCTGCTGATCTGCATAGCGAAATTGACCGCTACCTCACTGATAATGTTGAACAGACAGATGACCTGGTGAAGTGGTGGCATGATCATCATGCAGTATGTCCTGTTCTGTCGTGAATGGCTCTGGACTTCCTCACCATTCCTCCAACTTCCATTGATGTTGAACAGCTTTTCTCCCATGGTCGTCTCCTCCTATCACATGTTTGGTCTCACTTATCAGTCAACTCAACTCGCGCTCCATTGTGCCTGGGGACTTGGAGCACTCTCAGGCTTGTGAAATCAGAAGATGTGAAGAAAGTTAGTGTGCTACCAGATGTTGAGGGAGAAGAGGATGAGTTTGAGGGTGGGTGGGCCATGTTGCAACATGCATTTGACTAGTACCATTACATATGTACTTGCTACCCCAACAATGAACTACCCATGGGTACCTAGAGTACAGGTATCAGTACGGGTCTTTGGTTTGGATACCCACGCCTGACCCAACACCCTCATTGAGGGTCTGGGTATATTAGAGGGTCCAGGTCCGGGTATGGCTGCAGCCACCCAGGGGTATACCCATGCTATTGCCTATTCACACGTGGTAATATTAATGTTGACAGCACTACCACGCCAGACTTGGATGATGACAATGAATCAAGGACATGGTCACGACAACTGTGACCACACTACAACTGTGACATAGAGCAAGAGGAAGGTGACGACGACACATCAAAGGCAGGGTCATGACAATGACTGCAGCCACAACAGGATGACAACGACGTGTCAAGCCTGACCACTCATATCCCACCTCCACCATGTCAATTCAAGCCCAAATGCTCATCCTCAACCCCCACCATGTCAATTTGAGCCTGACCACTTGTCTCCCACCCCCACCATGTCAATTCAAGCCCGAATGCTCATCTCCAACCCCCACCATGTCAATTCAAGTGCAACTGCTCATTTCCCACCCCCACCATGTCATCTCAAGCCCAACTGCTCATCTCCCACTCCAACCATGTCAATTAGAGTGCAACCGCTCATTTCCCACCTCCACCATGTCATCTTGAGCCCGACCACTCGCCTCCCAACTCTGCCATTAGTGTATCTGTATTATACATAATATAATTGCTTTATTCCTACAAAGCTCAAGTGTGAAAAAAAAAAAGGTACCATGAACAGCCTTGATTGTGTATGCATCTGTAGCCGTCTGTAGCACTGTGCATGCTGTGTGCGCTGTGACAACACTGTGACAGGCCTGTGACAGTGCTGTACAAGAGGGGACATGTTTGTATGTGCTGTGGTGGCTGTACTGGCCTGTGGCTTACTGGCCAGCACTCTACAGCAATTGACTGTTTTGCTGATGTGGGTGGTGTGCTTAGATGAAGTAATGTCCATGCCAAGGCCCATCAAATAGTTTGGGTCCAGATCAAAAGCAGTGAATGCTGCATTCACCTGGGTTGTGTTGTCACTGCTCTTGGCATACTGCTCCTCCACGAAGAGGTTGGAGTAGTCGACCTCTTGACCCATCAGAGTGCCCTTGGGGGCAACTTCTTCTAAGTCTACTCAACCATCTATCATATATGAAACATTGCCTTCAGCCGACCGTTGGTTTGCAAACAGTGTCCTCATCCTAGAAAAAAAGGGCCAGCCAGTATTCTTGTGTCCTTCCAAGTATTCGTCCTCAAACCTTCTTAGTATAGTTCTCATATGTGTGAATCGAGTCACTTACATCCAGGTTGTTGAAAAGATATTGCATCCAAGACAGGACATCATCTGTTAACATCTCACAAATGTTTGTGCTGAAATCATGATCCCATGTAGCACGTCCTGAACTCCTGATATACCTATCTATGGCTCTGTACTTTGGCTTCAGCTGCAGGTGGATTTGATTAGCACTATAACAGAGCCATAGACACATTTCAACATACCCCATTAAACTTGGTCTTGATTTGCATGGCAGTCAAACCACGCTGCATGCAGTGTGCCACTTTATTGTAGACTGTATTGGTAAAGGATGCTGCTTGCCCCATCTTCCCTTGCTCCTCAATAAGAAGATCGAGCATCTCAATGATGAAGGGATTGCTCCACCAGAAGTGCTGACTTGAAACCTTGGATGTATCTTGTTGATGCATGATTTGCAATGTTTTGATGCTGCAGAGTATGATGAGAGAGGTGAATCCTAGGAGGACTCTATGCAGGTAATTGATGCTGAGATGGGTGTGTAGGTTTGAGGGCATCTTTCAATAGAATGGGATGGCAAGTGTTTCAGACTCTGCCTAGCCTATTATGAGTAAAGGTTAGACTTCTCTGCGAACATGCTAGCTAGGTCGGAGTGACGGAGTATCAACAGGCGGAACTGTAGCATACCTCGCTAAGCTATAGCCAGTCTAACCCACAGTTTGTACCATGCATCCGAACTGGGCCTAAGAAGCACTTGGTAACAAATATTGTGTTTGTTGTGATCCCACCCCCGTGACGTTGAGGACCAAGGTCGACGTAAGCCATCAAAATCCCCTTTTGACGCTGTCATACGGTGAATGTCCAAGCTTACAAGTCCCGGACTTGACGTTTGAACGGGTAGGAGTCTGGATTCATGTCACGTTCCTTTTCGTGGAGTAATTCAACCTGAAAATATCATGATTGCAACTCGACGGTGTGAACGTGACCGCGTATGTATCACCCAGATGTTGTTTGACGTTCCGAACATCACACATTTCGCAGATTACAATGCCAATATTCCTCATCAAAATGAGTTCCTAAAGCGGCAGGGGACTTCTCTGTCGAGTTCTACCCCCAATGCAGATCCTGTTCCGAAGGCCGTTTTGATTGCCGGGATTCTGGTCACGAAGTTATCAACCGCCCTCTCGAATCTACACGCATTCTTCGCGGGATTCTCTAGACGGCAGGTATGCAACCGGTCAATCACTACCACTTTCGTTCCCCAAAGTTGGTGTTAGGTGCGTATATCGATGTATCATCATGAACAGTGACCTTAACGAACTGCAGGACCTGTGCCTGGTCGTGCAGGTACCTCCGAACGGGACGACACCATCAATGATTTGGCGATTTCTTTCCGTCAGGCCGTCATCACAGGCGTAAAGCCTTGCCTCGGCTGAGTTCATTCCGTGCTTACTGCACATACCCATTTGGCTTCAGGGCATCTCGTACCTTGATTCGGATTCGTGTATTCTCGCGCGAAGGCCGACACTACGGTATCAAGATTCACCACCGGTCAACTCCTTGAATTTAGTCCATTCTTCTTTCTCCTCGTGCATATCGATCAAGGGCTGCCACGAGTGGCGTTACTGACCCCTGAATTACTCTGCTCTAGCGTAGTCGGGCAAGCCCACCTCATTACATTCTCAGCTATGCACTTGTTGAACATACGTTAAAGGACCATCCGGGCTTGACCCCGCCGACAACGGCGCCACCTCTGGAGACAGTGCGAACGTTTAAGGTGGGCTCGAATCCGATTCAGAACGCGGGCAATGCCGAAGGATTCGCCAGACGGGCCATGCTGGCGTTCTGAAATGCTCATATGGGTGGGTGCAACGCGGCCTGGACCCCAGTGGCCGACGTGTCACGACTTTTTCGTCTAGTTGGAACTGGTGTCTGGACTCGAGACCAGGTATGAACGACGACTGTAGGCGCGCCTCCACTGTCACTAAAATTGCTGTCCGTGTCAGTGGGCCTGGGGCGTGCGCCGTGTCCTTGATGTGATCAAGGGCCCAAGCCTCGCCGCGGAACCAAATCTCAAATAGACAGAAAGCCTCCGGTCTGCGTACCTGTCCGAGAACAGCGAGGACACAGGCACTTCTCAGGCCCCGTGGCACGCTGTTGAAAAAAAAAATTGTTGGGATGTAGGATCCTCGCGGATCACGCAGACGAGACGTCCTGCAAGGTCGGACTACCGGCGCGCGTCCACAACTTTACGTGTACCCCTCGTATCGGGTACTAGAGGGACGTTTCCGGCCCGCTCATTTGGGGTGACGAGGACGAACACATGGGTCGGTCGTAATTTCACGTCGAGTTCCCCGCACCCCGTTTCAACGTCGATGTCGCAAGTCGGCGTGGGTGCCAGCGCCCGGGACTCGCGTCCAATGACACATTTGAATTACTGAAACACTGAACAGCCACCTGCTTCCTGATTCCTCGTCGTGATTCCCTGGACGTTCCCAGACCGCGAACCAATCACTGACGATACCAAGACGAAAGAATCCACGGTCCACGAACGAGGTGCGGACGCCGTAGAACTGAGTGGCCCGACACAGTAGTTGACCCTCCTCCACCGCGGGATCGCAGCTTGCCTCGAAAATAGCTCGCCAGTGGACTTGTTGGTGAATTGTCGCGCGTGTTAATGACGACGCGGTCACACATGGACGGTGCTCCCACACGTCTACACCCATACCTCTTCTCGCATGTTCGGACCACGCCGATCCCTCTCCTTCCCTCTAGTGGACATTGGATCCGGACGGTCGAACCGGGGGCAAGATCGAACAAACATGGAGGCTCGAGCTTATGGACAAACTCTGTAGGATCAAGCGACGATCTCTCACGCGGCGACGCACGGCCTTGGCCTCGCGCGTTTAAAGTCCGTCTGTCGGGTCCGACTTGGGTATTGAGTCGTACGTGGTGGGTGTAACATGTCACCTCTCCACGGTCCTTGGGTGAGGCTGACGTCGCACATGGACGGGTACTCACTCCAACGACACGCGGTTCACAAACGCGACCCACCGGACGTCCCGCACACCATGCGGTCGATAGCTCATCCCTCGGACGAGGCCAAGCACACGTGACTATATTAGCGTCGTGGCGTCCGAAGAATGACACGGGTCCAACGGCTCACCCTAGATAAACCTACATGTAACCGTGGGATGCTAAATGTACACGCTCAGATAACTACAAGCCGGATAGCGCAACGAAGAAAAAACCAGTGACCGTGAGGAGGAAAAAAAAAGATTGCGTGAGATAGGGACGCAAGGACAAGACATGAACAGCGAGATGAGAAGGATAATAAAGGGAATCCATAATTGTTCGATAGGGAGAGGATTGATTGCATTTAGATCCATTTTGCCAACGTGAGCGAAAACCAAGAGATGGTTAAACATGAAATAGATCAGAGCTGTCGAGAGGGTGCAAACCTGAGATAAACAGGGTGGAGGTGAACAAAGATTGACGTCTTGGCGTCGTACATACGATCAGGGGAGACCTGATCGCGTCGATGAAAGCGAATAGGGAATGTGTTGAGTCATGAGAAGGACATAAGGCGTGAACAGTGAGTAATGAAACAGGAAATAACAGTGATTCGACAGGAGATCATGGGAAGCCTGCGGAAAAGGTACCATCAGTTGGATGGTGGAACTGCACGGTTCCATGACCTTACCAGAAGATTTCGTATTTGGAATAGATCGTCACAAAAGTCTAGACTGCTTGAGGTGCCTCCGGACGACCATGTCTCGCACTGCAGTGACACAGGTATGCGTTCAACCTATATGTGAGAAAGCAAAAGGGTTTAATCTTACCACTTGCAAGGATGCCGGCGGTCGTCGTGGTATCCTGACCAGGGTAGAATCTCAGACGATGAGCGGTACGCCTTATCGGAGGCGCTGCTTACCGTGACAGAGGTACAGAAACCATAAAACTTCCGAGGTAGGGGAGAGTACTCTCGATGGATGGCGCTGAATTTGCTCCTAAAGTCTAGATGTGCTGGTTAGGTTTACGCATGTAGAATCAACCATTGGACAAACATTTCGAAGCTGTCTCCATGTCATTTTGGCGATCGCCGTAGCTGCGAACGTATTTGGCCAACCGGATGCCCGACCTGAGCTTGGATTCGAGGATGTCGCATTTGTTCAAAAAGAGGACCAAGTCGACGTTGGCCAGGAGCTTGTTCGAACAGACGGCTTTCCACAGCAAGACACTATCCTCCTAAGAGCCATTGATGATGCACTACCAGGGTCAACAAACGAGTGTCCTCACCAATCTGTTCACAGTTCGGTCTTCTGCAAGAACCTGGTCGAATCCAGATATTGGTGCGAGGAATATGATAGAATCCACTGAGACGACGTCGCCATCAGTAAGGTATAGATGACTTAGGGTAAGGACGTACCATCATCAAAAAAGGGCACCCATGTTGCTGAGAGAGACTGTAAGTGAGTGTGTTGAGCCGAGATAAGGATCTCCCACCTCTCTGGAGTAAAAAGGTCGTTTAGATGCAAGTACCTCTAGGATCGCCGCAACACACACCTGCGACCGAGAACCGCCGACGTCAACTATTCTCCACTCGGTACCTTGTTCACGGCCAGCAGCAGCTTCCATTTCACATCTGTATTCCGAGACCCCGACGGTTTTCAGACGAGCCCGTAGGACGTCGTCTGTCGCCAACGATGAGAATGTGATGAATGGTTGAGACGGGGAAGCCTACCATCGGAAGGAGTGTAATTGAGGGCGGTGACACGCTCGATATCGTTCAAGAAACTAGTGGGAGGGTTTGTATAGACCTGTGGCAGGAAGTAAAACGGACGTTACAATCCTGGAAGCTCCTCCAACCTTATCTTGCGTCGTCGAAGTACCTCGCGGACGAACTTGTTATCCCAGAGGGCTAGTATGTCATCGCTGCAGGTGTGAAGGACCTCTTGGGCTTCGTCGCGCGAGGTCATGCCTGTATCTCCCAGTGAGATTGGTCTGCCTTCTCTGCGAGAACTCTTTGCGAGGGCGCCTTTCCAGGTAGCGCCAGGTCGAACAAATACTTCCTGTGTCCGATAGGAACGCTCTGCGCTTGTGCTGCGGCGGGATTGGTGTGGACCGAAGCTGGTGTTTCCGAGGAAGGATGCAGCGTCGTCCTCGGTTGGAGGGATGAGCTTTGCGATGAGGAGGGCTTCGATGTGGCGAAGTGGTGTGAGACGCATTCGGAGCAAGTTGACTTCATGGGGAACGTGGACAGCGTCGTCGTCGCTGTCCTCGCCACCGCTGTCGATGGCTGGAAGACGGACGTTTGATAGGGCGTCCATGATGGTGCGAATGGAGCGAACGACGTTGAGTTGTATGACGCTGCGCCATAGGATGCGCTCTTCGCGGAAGGCGCTTGGGGTGTATAGTCTCTGAAAGTCTGTAGAGAAGAGAGGTTAGGATGGAGGGGAGGGTTTGTGTGGGACTGACGTCTGAGAGTGGTTGATTTTCCTGGGGCGATCTGTGAGGGGGGGAAGGGGTATAGGTAAGGGGGAGGAGACATGCCTGACTCGCTTTGACCGAGAAGGAGGAGCCTGACGACGCTCTTCTTCTTTTGTTGCTGACGTTCTGCCTTGAGAGATTCGTCGATCTGATGGCTTATTCTTCTAGCCTCGGCCTCCTGGGCGAGTCGGATGACGCGGTCTTCCTCTGTTTCGTTTGGGGGTGGTTTGAGGAGTTCGTCGAGGGGGTCGTAAT
Source organism: Porphyrellus cyaneotinctus (assembly GCA_038091315.1). Classification (NCBI taxonomy): domain Eukaryota; kingdom Fungi; phylum Basidiomycota; class Agaricomycetes; order Boletales; family Boletaceae; genus Porphyrellus; species Porphyrellus cyaneotinctus. Next base: position 3,144 of record JBBPOF010000010.1, on the reverse strand, counting down.
CGAGCTGGGGTTTGTTTCCGGTGGGCATGGTTGGTTGGTTGATGGTGGTAGGAACGAAAGAGAGAGTTTTTTTTTTTCTTCCTTACAGTAGCATCTATGCGTGTTGAGACGTGCCTTGATCATAAGGTTCCGTGACTCTTTGAGCGTCCGACGGCGGCGGAAGTGTCCCTCCTCCTCGTCCCTCCATGTCGGATTCCGACATTAACACTCGATGGTTGGTTCAAAAGTTCGGAGGTACAAGCGTCGGAAAGTTTCCAGTCCAGATCGCAAAGGCCATCATCTCGTGAGCCAACACCATCGTCCCATCATACCGATCACTTGATCTCTCTCTCTCCATAGAAACTACATCGATCAACACAAGGTCGCCATCGTCTGCTCGGCGCGTTCAGGTTCCACAAAAGCACTCGGAACGACAAACCTTCTCCTCAAGGCTGCCGCAGAGGCCAAACGACCACCTTCAAAGTCACACTGCAAATCCGAATCGACAACGCCAGTGTCCAGTCGCTTGTTTAGAAGACAGTCCGAGAGCTCTTCACCTCAGACACGCAGCTCATCCCCAGCCTCCATCCCTTTCTCCTTCACCCCCCTAAGCAACCCTCAGTCGGGACAAAACATCCCCGAGTTCAGCGCCACCGTCGAACTCATTCGTTCCGAGCATCTGGCTGCTGCCAGGAACGCCATCGCCACTCTAGAAATTTTACAAGAAATAGAAGCAGAGATACAACGCGATTGTGATTGGCTTCGTGCATTCCTCTTTGCAGCTCAAGTGAGGCCCTCTCTATATTTGCGTTGCCTTCTCTTCAATTGGTGACACGTCAGGTGATCGATGAAGTGTCCCCTCGATCTCGTGATTCCATTATTGGCTTCGGCGAGCGCTTGGCTTGTAAGCTCATGACGGCCGTCCTTCGAGATCAAGTAGGTTATCCACCGTATAAATGCTCTGCATTAAGCATGGGTCTCATCGGTAAATCTATCTTTCAGGGCATAGATGCCGAATACGTCTCATTGGAAGACATCGTACCTATTTCGGACGACGGTGATCTCCATGCAGAAGGATCTTTGGATCAATCCTTTTACGATGGCGTCGCTGCCGCGGTCGGAGAGCGGATAAAAGAATGTGCCCCAAGGGTACCTGTCGTCACGGGTGCGCATCACCTTCCTTTCGCGCACACCTTCCAGACGTCTTTCAGGTTTCTTTGGTCCGGTTCCTGGGACGTTGCTCCGCCAGGTCGGCAGGGGCTACACAGACCTTCTCGCAGCATTGCTCGCTGTTGGCCTTGAGGCCTCCGAACTTCAGATATGGAAAGAAGTCGACGGCATATTCACTGCAGATCCACGAAAGGTGCCTACGGCACGTCTGATACCAATTATATCGCCAGATGAGGCTGCGGAACTCACCTATTATGGGAGTGAAGTCGTCCATCCATTTACCATGGAGCAGGTTTGTCCATGCCTTGTCTTTTCCTGGTGCTCGTTTTTACACTGTCTGCTTCCAGGTAATCCGACGGAAAATACCTATAAGAATAAAGAATGTAGAAAATCCCACCGGCGGAGGAACAGTCATTCACCCAGATCCCGATCAAGTCATCAACGAGTCCGACCCGGACACCACGTCCCCACCAGCCCTAACTATACAGACTCTCTCCGCGTCTCCCAAAAACATTCATCAGAGCAAACATTTTCCCACGGCGGCCACCATCAAGGAACGCATCGTCGTCCTCAACGTCAATTCGAACAGGAAAAGCGTCTCCCACGGTTTCCTCGCACGCATATTTGGTACCCTCGACAGATTTGGCGTCGCCGTTGACTTGATCAGCACGAGCGAGGTACACGTCAGCATGGCGATCGAAGACAATCTCTCACGCAAGATCATGGACCGCCTCGTCTCCGAACTCCAAAAAAGTGGATCGGTGGGTCTGATCTTACTTGTGTTCATGCGTACACTGACACGTGACAGGTCACTGTTCATTCAGACATGGCGATCCTCTCACTTGTCGGGAAACAGATGCGGAACTTGGTAGGCATGTCGGGACGCATGTTTCAAACGCTCGCACAGGGCAACGTCAACATCGAGATGATCAGTCAGGGCGCGAGCGAGATCAATATCTCGTGTGTCATACAAGGGCGGGATGCGGTCAAGGCGCTCAACTTGATTCATCAGAGTTGTTTGCAGATCAAGCCGGAGGGTGTTCGCGGACGGGGTGAGTACACTGGGTGTCTTTTTGCTTGTAGGCCGACTGACTGTGCGTGACGGATAGTGGGCCCGTGGTTCTTTTAGAGGGCGTAGAGAGAAAATAGATCATGTCCCGTGGTGTGTTGTTTGCTTCTTCCTGCCAGCGAGCTAGGATTTAGAGATGCTGTTTCTTGGCTTAAAAGCGCGTGAATTCATCGGCTTTGGCTGGGAAAAACATTCTCTACTTACCGGTGGTCATGCAGAAAGGGAGATACATGACACGCGTGAATGACGTTGTTTAACCGCTATTCTTGACAGTCAATCATAGACATCGAACCGTGCCGGTGGTGGTACTTTGTCAAGAATCGTTCTAAGACTCCAAGCGAGCTTGGGTTATACATGAAAACGCAACGCGATATCTACAGAATTCTTCCAAGCCCTCGTTCCAATTCAATGGATCCTGTGTTTAAACGCGGGCCCCACATTGACAGGTCGTACAACCTGCCCCGCTGAGAACCTCCCCGCATCCATGTTCCGCAAGCACCTCTCTAAAAACAAGCTGTCTATCTCGCCGGACAGCCTGTCAAAGTCCTCCAAAGCCGTCTGCACCGCGTACATGTACGGGTAGTTTAAACCCCTGAGTGCCTCGACCACCCAAGGCTACAAAGTGTAGTCTCATTCCAAGCCCATCCAACATGCCTTTGGACTGGGTTCCGTCCACCACTTTTTCTGATTCGATCGAGGCTTTCCCGTCCCCATGCATGGTACCCCGCTTCCACGACCTGCCCTGCCCAAACATCTCGAGTGCGCCAACCGGGCCGCAGCCGCAGCCGGACCGAAATGTCTCCTTTCTTTCATTTTCACGATACTTTGTCTCCGTTTGCTCATAGCTTTGTCTATCATTACAGGTCCGCATCCGTTGCTAGACTTTATCCGCCTCTCGTACTCACCCACCGGGTATATAACCCACA